>JBCAUG010076460.1:0-22635 GCA_038406175.1 Haplosyllis leylae | reverse complement strand
TTTTGTGAACCTCGTCCATAATCCACATGTTTGACTATTTGACATCTTTTTGACAACTTGACATCTTTTGACATTTTAAAACATACAACTTAAACCACCTCAGCCTGCACAGGGCTATTTTTTGCGTCCTGCGTAATTCACGTTCCAGCTCCTGCCTGTTTGTGACTTCTTCCTCAGTTGTGTCTAAGTATAAAGGAAACAATATTCATAAATTAACACTTAGTGCTGACAGTTTCAACTTCGTGTCGCACTGTCCATTATAACACACTATATCTAAAATTGATACAGATTAAAATGTGCTTCTTGCACTTGGCGAACCCTCCATCTCTCCTCTTTCATCAACTTGTGACATGCATACTTGTGCACTCCCCCCAAAGCTCTCCTAGAAAGTACATCTGCTGCTCCATTGTCCCGACTACGAATTGACACAGCTTTCAACATAATACTATTCAATGCACAGTACTCGTGTATATTATGCAGAATGTTTTGCATCACATAGTTTCATGAGGCCCGAGAATTTAGAGCTATAACGTATGTACTATTGTCACATTGCACTAAATTCTTTCTCCCCCACAGCTTGCCCCATACTCTCAATGCACAAAGTATTGTTACACATTCCCTTACATTGATATCGGTAAACACTGTTTTCAGAGTGTCTGTAAATTCAAAATAAAAGCACTCTTGATCGGACCACACTCCACAGCCCTGTAAATATGCATCAACTGTGAATGTCTCCCCAGGCTTCTCCCAGTGTGGGTGCATTATCAAAGATACCCCATTAAATTTGAAAGCACAGTGCCTCCACCATTCAATATCCCTGCAAAGCTCCTGGTCTACTCTGCTCCGATCAGTGCATTGTCTGAGGGTGTTTAAGATTCGAGAAAAATAGATTCTACCAGGCTTAATGCAGCCCGCTGCAAAGTTCAACAAACCTACTAGTCTTTGCAGCTCTTTTTTAGAAGCCCAGGTCTTAAAATCCCAAGCTTTCAATTCACGTGTGATGTCCTGAAGCTTCTCCTCCAGAATTCTCAAGGTCATAGAAATAGTGTTTACCTTGATTCCAAGGAACACCATTTTGTCACTAGGAGGAGATGCCTTTTCTTTAGCTTCTGTCATACCAATATCAGAGATGATTTTTCCCAGGGTAAAAAAGGCATCCCAAGCCCTGTCTTCTTCTTCAGCCCCTCCTAGGCCATCAATATAATTCACAGCTTCAAAACCTTGTTGGAAAAAGATAAATGTAATACAATCAGTTACCATTTGACAACACCTGGCACTGCTGACTAGACCCATAGGGAGAGCCAAATCAAAGAAGTAATTGTCATTGAAGAAGTAGCCTAAAAGATGTACATCTCCTATGTCAGCCTTCAGCTGCCTATAGGCCCTTGACAAATCCCTTTTGAACAGCAAAACAGCAGGGCCTTTTCTATGAATAATTTTTTGCCAAATCATCTATAGAAGGAAAGGTAAGCTTGGCCCCCTCCAAAATTTCCTTTTCCAAGTAACTATTGATGTCTTCCTTGAAATGCTCAGAGGCCCCTTTATGATTGGAAGTAGTTACTGATACTGGAGTCCCGTTGTGATCGATAGGGAATCCAAACATTAAAAACTCTAAAATTCTGCGATCGTGGTAGTCAGCTAATAATTTGTCTAACAAAGGCAAGTTAAACTTAGATTTTAAAACAATCCTTTTACCAACATAATTAGGGACCCCTGAATTACGTACCCTAATATTGGCTGCTACTACATCCAACGTTGTTGGCAGCCCGTCACAAGGAGATAGTCACTGCTTCCTTATGGGGCAGTCACCCTGTCCCTCCAGATGCCTTTTTTCCACTTTCTTATTTTCCCAACACCATTTACACATATGAATTTTAAACACATTCATACGATTGAATCTGCCCTCATGGATATCAGGGTATGGGCACTCTCCCCTATTAAAATAAGCACAGTAATATTTCCTATCCTTATCACTAACACTTTTGTTACTCTTAGGCCTTGCTACTACTCCCCCTTCCTATCTGTCCCGCCCCACCGCGATGTTTTTTAATGGAAGTGAAGGTTCTGAATCTCAGTGCTTCCTCCAATTCCCTGATGGCAATTTCCGAACCCCATTTATGCTGCCCCTTTTCCACTTTCCTTAAGAACCCTGCATACCTCTCCAATAACACATTCTGTTCTAAAAACTGTGCCTTATAGGCCAACTTTTTCAGTAACATTAATCTCGACCAACATTCCTCTCCCAAAATCCCTCCTTTATTCAAAATAATTTCCAACTCCCCTGCCACCAACAAGTGAAATGGAAGCTCTGTGAGGGCTAGGTCACTGCCATCAGTCTCCTCACTATCAATCATTGCGTGGGCATGCAGGACCTGTTTAACAATACATGTATCGCTTGCCCTAGCAAAAATGCCGCTTTTCAATTTACCTTTCTTTTTCCTTGCTGATGTTTCGCCCTCATCTGTCTCCTCCCCCAAAATCACCTCCTCTTCGGTCCCTGAGTCCTCCCCTAGATCTACCCTGTTGTTACCACTCCCTTTCCTCTTCTTTGACTTCGGTTCATCTGTAAACATTTTCTTAAGAATGTTAAATGGAGGTAGGCCCAGTTGTCCTTCCCCACACCCTTCTTCTTTTGAAGCACAACTATCTGCCATTAACCCTTCCCATTCGTCCTCAATTACATTCTCCCTTTTACCTTTTCTTTTACCACTACTCTTCCTTTTTTCCCCTGACCGTTCCTGTTCCTCCTCCACTTCTTGCTCCTGCAGCTGCTTCAACAAAATTTCCTTCTTGCATTGCAGAGCCTTCAATTTACGTTGTTGCAGTTCCTTCTCCATTTCAGCAATCTCCAGTTGCAAGGAAGACATTTGTTCCCCCTCTATTGCCCCTGGAGAATCATCCAAATCATCATTCTCACTCGGTTGTAAAAGGACCGAATCCATATCCATGCCTGCTAAAGTTTGAATAAGATGTACATTATCCTGACTATCTTTACCAAGATTACGTCCCTTTAAATTTCCTGTGGAACCCAAGGATCCCTGAACTTCTTCAGGATGACTTGGCGTGACACTCCATTGTCCATTTGAGGAATTCAATACTACCTTGCCATTCTTTCGCATTAACTTCTTATTAACGATTCTGATGGAGGTCTTACTCTTTCTTTTACTTTTACTTATCTGTTTTTTAAAGAAAATTTCTTCCTCCTTGTCTTCAGGGGCACCTTTATTTAAGGCCTTGTAATCATGTACAACCCTAGTTTTTCGAATAGATCTACCTGCCTCCACCATCTTATGACTAATAATCTAATGCCACCCTCACTGGAATACAATTTGCTATGAAGTCGATAAACTAACATTTGATAAGAGATAAGTCCCGACTATAGTCAGTAAGTTCCGAAAACTTTTAAAATTTTAAAGATGGCTGCCAATGCATATAACACATGCACTGTCTACCTGGAATAAAAGGTTGGTATACACACCACACTCTCGAAGAAACGATTTATTGAATGCTAAAAGCTGTCCAAAGCACTTACTATTCAACACTCTCAAGGCTCAGCCTCCATAATTCTAGTGGTCTGCGGAGAACGCAGAAAAAGGTGTTGCTGCTACCAGCGATGACACAGAACTGGAAGAATGGGGTGTGAACCCCGTGGCATCATGTGACCTGCAAGATATATATCACAGGCATCCGTGGGGAGCAATTAACAGATTTAACCCAGTTCTGTGTCAAATCACCTCATTCTAAAGTGCAGTTATTGCACAGTGGAGGATCGGTGGCTGTGACGGGGGCATCTCCAGCGGGCATTCCCACCAAACGGACCAAATTTCCTCAATTTCATTCTCTTTCAGAAAACCCTAACGGCCTGTTCCCACTGACCGTCCGATTTTCTTTCAGATTTAATTACTATGCAATTTTCTTTCCGATTTGAATGGGTACAGCACCCATTTCTTTCCGATATCGGAAACTGTCATATATCTGTATATATATTATTATCGGAGACAAAATCGGAATTGTAATTGGAAAGAAAATCGGACGGTCAGTGGGAACAGGCCCTAACGGTTGACTGCCCCTCTCTACGGAGAATCCTGGATCCGTCACTGCAACAAGCACCCAGCCAGAAAACATTTTATGTATCAAACTGCTTCGTGTATGTAGAACGCATTGTATTACTTTTCACTTTGCTTTGCTCCCAAGAACAGCCTACTTAATACGATTTTACCGCAAATAAAGGTCAAAAATAACTTTCCGCAACTTTTTCAGTACCCAATGATTTACTGAAATATTTTCCACAACATAAAAGTGACTAAATTTACCCCAATTAAGTATTTGCTTCACTTTTACAAATTAAATATAATAACAACAATATGGAAACGAGCACATCAAAAGTAATCTATAGCTATTTATTTATCAAATATATACCATCAGAAAAAAGTATAGAAAAAAAAACTGTTAAATGCTAGATCTATTTCCCATAATTATTTACCATTTTCAGGAACGTGCTCATATGCACGGTGTCTATTTGTTTAAAATTGGACAGTCCATCACTGAAGGATTTAATAGTATAATAACCAGAACTCTTATCCAAATATTATGGATTAAGTAAAATCCATAATTTATTAGAATAAAATTAAATTGAATTCTCGAACATTGTGCATACATTTTTGTATCAAACTAGATAATGTACATCGGAGATAGTTACCCATTGTGTTTAACTAATATGTACACCGGGTCCCGCTGAGAACGAGCAAATAGACGCAAAAAACTGCTTGTTGTAAGAGGGTGCTCCTAGTAACCAAGCTTTTTTAACATTGCTGTCAATGATTTTGATGCATAACTGAAGTCGTTGTAAGTGGGACCCAGTGATGTATCCATACTTTTGATAAGGTAATGCCAAGGTTGAAGACATGTATTTCAAGCTCTGTCAGAAGGCACATATTTTAGCTTCAGACAATCTTTCAAAGTAGAAGGCAACGGTAAGGAGTCTATTTTTTTCCAGAGTTTTCCTGACAATCTGGCCCTTACAAATAGTTGACAGATGGTCTGTAAAGACAAAGGCATCATGGATCGCGCAAGCAGATCTTCAAAAAGTTGCTCATAAGGTTGTAATTCCTGAGGCATCTGTTGAATAACTGTTAATATCCAAGTCTTTTCCTTCTGAACAGATGCTCCAGCATCGAGGGCCAAGTCAAAAAATTCAGGAGTGAAAAATTGTGAGCCTGGTCTCGAGGTTGCTGCCTGTAGGCCACCGAATCGCAGGAAAAATAATCTATCTGGTACAGCACCGTGCTGCATGAGCATTTTTGATATGTGGAGATTTTCAGGGGAATGTTCAAGTTCCACTGCCAATGCCATTTTCAAGGCAGCTCCTTTATTTGGATGATTATGATTCAAGTTGTTTGTTAATGGAATTAGTTTTTCAGATATTTCAACCATGTTGGATGGTGCAGTGCGCCTTGTTGCTCTTCTTTTAACTGAGTGACTATCAGCCATCAGTTCTATTGCCTGTAGCAGAGGAGTACAGCCATCATTGTTCACAACATCAACGTCAATCCCAACCATTGTGAGGTACTGAACAAGGTCTGTTCTTCCCCATCGTATTGCCACGAAAAGGACATTTTCTCCCTTATTATTCACATGATTGATATTCACTCCAGAATCTACTAAATACTTCAACAATGGTAATTTCCCTCTACGACAAGCAACGAATACAGCAGTTTCTCCATAGGCATCAGCTTGTTCCAGGTCACATCCATTTTCTATCAATATCTTCACAAGGTCCTTGTAGTTTTTTGACACTGCTATGAAAATGGGACTCAACCCTTTGCGGTGATGGCCGTGTTCCCGAAAAACATGGTTGATATCACAGCCGTGCTGAATCATTTGTTTCACGGTATGAGTGTCATTGTATTCCAAAGCCAACCACAGACGGTTAACCCAGCCCCTCTGGTTCCGCATGCACACGCTCTTGGCCATCCTGAAAAAGCAAGAAAATAGATTAGTACGTTTCAGTTTCAGGTTTACACAATGGTGACTGGTGATGCAGATGGATTCCTTTTCAATTTCAGATTTGTCATTCTATCTGCACCAAAGAAAAAATTTTGTGTACGGTCCCGAAAGGATTATCTGCGCCATAGACAAAATGAAAACAACGAAATGTTAATACATGTATTGACATTTCTACCATCCGCAACTTCGGTTTCGAGTAAGTAATGTTTTTACTTTGTTTGTCAGTTCACCGGGGGAGGGGGGGAACCCCATGGTTTCTGTTCCCAGGTCCCTTCCCCGGACTCTTGGTCCCATGTCCTTTCCAGGGGTTACCCCAGTCCTGTCATTGGTCCTGCTGTGGGGTACCCCCTGTCCTGGTCGGGGGGGGGGGTATCCCAGTCCTGATCTAGGTCCTGTCTGAGGGGAGGGGTGTACCCCATCCTGGCAAGGATAGGGGAGGGGGTACCCTTCCCCATCTCATAGAACTAGGTAGGTTGTGCGGCGCGGGCGGTATGCCTCTTGCGTTCACGCGGGTGGACTTTCTTGTTGTGGTGCAGTTTAACCTGGATAAGTTCATTTGCACCATAGAAACCAGGAAATTTATCATTTCCATGAGCTTTTTAGAGTGGGATAACAAATTTAAACATTACCAGAGTCCTATTCTTGCCCCAGGGGTATACACTTGGTCCCGCTCATAACGAACAGTTCCATTCACAGGGTCCAGCTCGTTGTAAACAGTACTTGTTATGACAATGACAGGAATTTCTATTAGCGGAGTGTTCATTGTAACCGAACTCCATGTAAGAGGGACCAGAGTAGTTTAAGGTCTAGTTCCTGCACTGGCTCACACGAGTTGTCCGAGAAGTAGGTTGCGTTGTGTTGTCAAAAACACTGGGTAATGAAGTGAGTGAATAAAGGTACACCGGAAGTTTGAGACTTTTGTGAATAATTTTGATACATTATCATTCTGTATAAAGTGTGTAGATCTGCTGCTACTCAAAGGCACAAGCTTTCAGAAATGAAAACCTGGTCATTTTATGTACACAACATATATGCCATTTTATGCAATTACACATGAATTGACAACGTGGTGCATACAACCCTCCCCATTCGAGTGGAACAATAACACCTTGATCAGTGCAAGATGTTCTCCTGTGGAACAATAAAAACAGCTCTGGAGGCAAGGGGTGCCACTCCCTTTTAGTCTAACAATAGTATTCTTGAACAAATTAACATTGACAACGAAATTGTAATTTTTGTTACTGTTAGACTACCATAGCCACACATCATCTACATTACCTTTTTGATCAGATTCCAATTTTGTACATTCACACTGACAAACTGATAAAAGTTGTGAAGTATACAATAAATAAATAATACTGGTGAAGCTCTGTTCACACGACTGACAAAGTCGCAACCCGATAAACAGCCCGTTAATGTTTTAACATTGTGTAATGGTAACCGTGCTTTTGATGAGCAGAATGGGTGTAGAACCCATTCAGCCCAGAATTCTATTTTCCAATAGAAAATAATTTTGGACCAAATTTTGGTGACGGGCTAAATAAATAAAGCATAATAAAGCATCTGCAAATCTCAAAATTCAATCATTTGTCAAAAGTTGAATCGTTTTGTTTGTGTACTTTGTAAAACTGAAAATGACACATGAACTCTAATTTAAACTCTTTACTGCGAATTTCATCGAATGGTTAGGTGGTCCTAAGACTTTGGTACATTGCGGTACAAACAGTTTCAAATTCTTAACCATTTACACCCAACTTCCCATGAGAATAGTCACAATTATATCCATGAAGCTGTGGAAGTTTATCACAGAAAAATACGGTCCTTTACAGGTTCAAGCTACACTAGTTCTGACTAGTAGATCTGTATGGAGGACGAGGTGGTCCCGTCCCTCCAGACCGGCTGATCCACGATTACTGTGCGGCACATCGGGCACGTCCGCTCCCGGTCGAACCACATGGCCACGCATCCCTCGCAGAATATGTGCTGTAACAAACATAATGTCATCATCTTCCAAGTGTTTGTTGGGGATTACAGTTCTTTGCGGCTAAAATTACGCCACTCATCCAAAAATTGTCCAATTTTAACATGGGCGCCAGAATATCACATAATGTTGAGTTCACTTGGCTCTTGGCAAAATCAGTTTTGAATGGTTCGATAAATAACCTGTGAACACATATATGCCACTTACGCCCCCATGTTGGGCAGCGTGAGCGCACTATAACGAGTGGTCTCAATACACTTGCACCCTACAAACATTCACACTTACCCCTGTCTTAGCGCACTTGCACCCTACAAAGATTCACACATACACTGTCTCAGTACGTTTGTACCCTATCTACGTTCAAAATGTACCCCGTCTCAGCACGTTTGTACCCTATCTATATGCACACGTACCTTGCAGCTCAGCTTGATGGGATCGTTGAAGTTGTCGTGGCAGATCGGACAGGTGTTTTCCGTCTGGTTCAATTCCTCAAATGTCGGAAGCTTGTTTCGCCCCTGTAACACACAGTAAAGTTACTTGACTCCCGACTAGTCAGCATGGGAGAGTGATTACCGTGGCCTCAATCCCTGCTTTAAATAGGCCGTAACGCAATTTGACACAATTATGCATTCACGCTTAAATGCACAATTATGTTATCATCTTTTAAATGTCATCATTGGCGGCTTCACATTGAGCACCAAGGTCCTCGATATGTTCACAAATTCACTGAAGGCACAAATAAACTGTTGGCAAAACAACCGATTTGTGCCTACCGATTCTGAATAGAATTTCCTGAACGCTCGTTTTAATTCTTTTAACTTTGTGTACAGATGATGTGCCTGCAAAAAAAAAAAAAAAAATTCAGACGTTCTTGGGGCTGGTATTCAAACTCAATAATATAAAACGTACAATTCAATACTAGCAAACAATTAGTGTTTTGGTCAAGGATATGAATTTTCTTACTTTTAGTATGAAGTAGATGATAATAAGTATGTAAGAAAACCAGCGCGGAGACGCGTTCCCGCCATCCTCCTCAGTCAGGAAGTAGAACCAAGGCATTATGGGAACTATGCATCTGTACAACTGACCCAACTGTTCAAGTATCATGTAGTAAGCACCCTGTCAACAGAAACACGCAAATGATGTTTTGCTGCAATGGTCCTGATTGTAATAGTGGCTGTTTCAAGAATTTTCTGGAAACAGGATCCATCCAAGATCACTCTCACTTAATACGCCTAGAATCCATTCCCAGTACCTTTACCTTTCAGATCAAGCTACACCAATTCTTATTTTTCGTGTTGGGGTAACTTACTCTGCGTTTGGTTGATATGAAGCAGGACGGGAACATCGCTACGAGCGCTTTGACGATGATGACGGCGAACTTGATGACGAAGTCGGTGATGCCGACGACCCAGCACAGCGTCCACACGTCTATAAACCCGACTTCAGGTCGACACAGATACAAACTGTAACCATGGTAATGGCTAATTCAGACAGAACTTGAACGGGGCCTAGGCACAGACACAGTTTAAGTTGCAATGTGAAAACTTGAACATACACGAGGTCTTGCTTAGAACGAGCAAATAGATGCAAAGAAAACTGTTCATTGTAAGAGGGTGCTCATAGCAACCGAACTTTTTAACATTGCTGTCAATGATTTGAATGCAAAGAAATCTACTCGTTGCAGGCGATTGCTTATAGCAGCCGAACTCACTGAAAGCGAGACCCATGTAATAGCACTCTGGGTCCCTTGCAAGTTCTGTCTGAATAAGCCATAACGTCAGAACAATAACAGGGTAAAAGGCCAGATTTTCTGAGCTTAAAAGTTTATGTTGTACCAAATTAATTCTTGGGTTAAACAAGTTCTAACTGTTACCATTTGTACAAGTTTTGGTCGTGGAAGACGAAGTAGATGAATCCGATGTTTGCCGACACGAAAATGATGATCCACAGTAGTGTGAATAGACTTGGATGAGGCTGATCCTCCTGGAGCATAAAAACGACAGGTTCATTTCATTTGCTAGAAGTTCAATTGTACTGATTATAAACAAATATTGCAACTATGTCACTCAACCGTTAGTAACATTTTCGCCGCAAAACCTTTTCGATCAATTGTATTATTGAATCCCACAGGACAACGGCACATTCCGAATATTACACACAGGATCAACCGTAAAAAAGATATCCGATATCTTAGTAAAGTCAGGCAGCAAACATGGAGATTTTCTTTTCAAATAAGAACAAGTGAAACATTCTGATCTGCTGACCTGGTATCTGCTGGTTTGTCTGCATATGTGTTTCTTCAGGCTGTTGTTGGCGTGGTAGAAAGTTCCGATTAAACCTCCGAACACTAAGATACCTATAACGAGCACACATTCAGATTTGAAGCCTTCATACGTCACACTAAAGAGTGAAGCACTCTCAGCTAAATTCCCCATGTGCAGTAAATTCTCTGTACGGACGATCGGATCCAGGATTCTCTGTAGAGGAAGGCACCAATCCTCCAGGAGAGTGGTCGTCAAAATATAATTTTGCAAAATTTTTCAAAAAAAAAAAATAAAAAATTCTATGAAATTGAGAAAACTTTGGTCCGTAAGGGGTGGAGATGCTCGCTAGATGCGCTGCTGGTATCTGATACAGTAGAAAGTAATTTTTTGCTACTTACCCAGTCTGTGATCGTAGAAGACCTTGGCGAGCAGTAGAATGAGGAAGGGCAGGGCGCACTGCACCCACTTCATCCATCACCATCGGCAACCCGAGCTGGTTCATCGCGACTCCCACCTCACCTGCAAAATAGTGTGAAAGGAATACGTCTGTATCTGAATCTATTAGTGTTTCTGTTAAAAATTCTTACGTGGTTACCTCGGAAGAACAATTTAAAATTTACGAGGCATATCTTTTTCAATGGGACCGAGACCGAGAAAAGTAGCTTACTGTATATTTACCGCCAGCGCACGAACTACGAGGGAAGGTAGGTAATGTTTTCAGTTTGTTTGTCAGTTCACGGGGGGCGGGGGGGGGGGGGTAGTCCTGTCACTAGTCCTGCCGGGGAGGGAGTAACCCTGTCAGTGGTCATGCCTGGGAGGGGGGTAGCCCTGTAAATGGTCCGGGCGGGTACTCCTGTACTGGACAGGCGTACCCCCCGGACAGGTAGCTGTAGGTTTTCACACTGCAGCAGGACTGAGACTAGAAACGGGACAAATGGCTAACCAAGCCATCTCACCCTTCCTGGTACCCAGATTTTTGCTGTCGATGTGAAAACTTCAGCATAACATTACTGATGATAGTCCCGTTGAAGCTCTGTCTGAATAGAAAAATTGGTCCTACTTACCCGGCGTGTTGTGCGAGTGGTTGGCTGCTACACGTGGACGCACTGGTACACGGGGACCAGTGCTAGATGCCTCCGGTCCCCCTACAATTTATTGTAATAATGGCCTACATGCGTAAATAAGTTGATTTTTTAGAGCACAGTTTTCGCTAACTGAGATAATTCTTTACTATAATTTCGTCCATTATTTCCACCCATCCCCTCCACCTGTGCCGCCCATCAACCCATCACATTTTTTTTCTGCCTAAAAGTTTCATGGTCCACTGACCATAGCAATTGAACACAGTTAACTAAGCAGCCAGTCTTTAATGATGCAAGACTATTCACATTTTGTCACTGAACACACGGTTGAGACGCAACGTTGTAAAGCACTACCATAACCACCAACGACTTGGTAGCTATACACACCCTGTCCCAAATTAATAACAAACGCGTTGTTGGCTCCACCAGGTGGCACTGCTGATCCATCACCATGACTACCGTGTGAGTGAGGATGCGTGTACGGCAGGGTCGTGTGATCACTTTGAGCTGCAAGAATGAGATATCATTTGATCTTGGATTTTTTTTATAATCGTAAATTCTCAAAACATTTCGAAAGCAATGGCATCAAATTTCTGTCCTCAGACTCATCACGTTGATCAGAATCGTTTACGAGATCCCATATATATATTATTGGCACTTATCTATCTACCAGATCCCATATATTATTGGCACTTATCTATCTGTCCCGTCAAGTTTATTCAAGTTACCTGTGATGTGAGGAGCTGTATGAGTCAGATCCTGCGGTGACAAATACTCAACTCCTGTGTCCTCTCTCTGTATCTGCAGACGCGCCTGTATTTGTGGCATTAAACCCTGTAACAATGGTCAAGTTCCAAGGCCACAGAAATTCATTATTTGTGGTGTCAGAAATTTACGCATCAGCTTAAGTTTTTAACAACCAAGACTAAGACTTATCTCCAAGATAGACATGTTAAGTACACATGCAAAAGAAACACAATGGATCCGTTTCGCGTTCAGACCAATGTACAGACCTCATACCTGAGCAGCCTGGTTAATCTCAGCCAGGATTGGTGTTTCTCCATTTCAGTGTCGAGGGCTCAGAGCAAAGGTTAGAACTCATACCTGAATAGTCTGACTGATCTCAGACAGGTTAGGTGCTTCGCCATTCCTGTGCAGAGTGCCCAGATCAATGTAGACATGAGGCTCTCTGGGTCCGCCGCGTTGGGCACCACTTCCTTCAGACATCGATCCACCTGCACTGGAAATAACAATACATGTTAAAGTGCTCACTCAATGTAGCAGGATTTTGGAAGTCATCAAAAATTTACAACATAAACAAGGCAGGTTGATTGCAGTGACTGTAAGATAAATACTGTTTACCTTTCTTCTATTGAGATGGTCAGAACTGTAGATCCAAGATGGACAAAGCTATTAGGGTGAGGTCGTCAAAGGGGCTGATCTGAATAGTTGAACTGTAAATATAATACAATAATAATATTTATTTGGCCTCGTTTGTATGGTTTACATCATGCACGTAACGTATATCTGACTCAAGAATTACGTGTACTGGAGATGGCAAAACCGAAATACAAAAATTACAGTTGATAATAAAGCACCTTTTAATTAATTAAGTACTAATGGTAAACAGGGCTTAGTGTCATAGACATCGACCCACCCACCAACCGATAAATATATCCACAAATGAAACTAGTTTTACTTGTGATGAAGATTAATTGAGCCATATGTGACATTTTGAATACATTATCACTCTCTGAAAAGTAGGTGAACCTATTGGGCACTTCTTATAAAGAAAAAACAAAACTACTTTTTGTTTACACAATACATGTGTGCCACTTTAAGGTAATATTATACCAAGTCCCTCTCACTTCAGTGAGTAAATTTTCACAGAGGCAGTAGTGTCGGATTGTTTATCCCGAGTGGGACAAATTTTCCAGTATTCAATTAAAATTGTATAGTATTAAGATCAATTCACTTGTTCATCTTGGTGGCAACATGCTGAAAATATTTTTGCATAATTGTTTAATGTTTGAAAGAAATTTTGAACATGATGCGTACATAAAGGCTACTTGCGAATGGACCTTGACAGCAGCTCTGGGGGCAAGGGGTGCCAGTCCCTTTTAGTCTAACAATAGCACACAGGAAATAAATTGACATTAACCTGACAAATTGGAATTGTTGCTACTGTTAGACTACCATAGCCATATGTAATGAAAATTACCTTTTATGAAGTGATCCTAATTCAGTACAACTTGTTGAACCTGGTAAACTGATCAGGAAAAATTGTAAAAAAGGGTACTTTGCCGAATTGATTTGCAGGACAAGTAATACCAACCCATTTTTTTTTCATAGGCATATTTATAAATAGTCAACATTCAAGATCAGTTAAAAACAAACATATTTTTGATCACCTGCTCATTCACAAATCTCTGGTCATAAATTACAGATAGTTTGAAGAATTAGCCAAAAAATTTATGTTCAGGTGGTTGTAAAAATTTGGTCCATTGTAGTACAAACACAGTTGCATATTCTTAACCATTTACACCCAGCTTCCCATGTGAATCGTTACAATTGTATCATATCTATGAAGTTGTGGAAGTGTCCAAGAGAGAAATATTTGGCTGCACGCATTGACAATTTACATGAAACAGCCGTGGTTCGGTAAATACTGAAGACATTACAATAGCACACATTCTCCACAAGTGTCGACACAGTGAATTCACAGTTTGAATGAAAGAACCATTTCCAAGTATCCGGCATCAGACATGTGTACTCTCTTTTCCAAACATCGCACATACTTTTCATGTCCTAGAGTCTAGTCCGCATGTAAAGTCTTTTGATACTGATGATATCGTTTCCTGTCTGGAAATCCAAAACCCTATGGACAAAAATACAAATTGTGCAATACAACACTCATACAATAAAATTTTGGCTGCTATTAAGTGCACTCAAATACTTTCAGTTAAATAAAGTATTAATATTGTATAATATAAATCCGAAGGGTTTAAAGTACCAACCTGATTACTTTCTCGACTGTGGTACCTTCTTTCAATAACCTTTAAGTGAGAATTTAAAATATTTTTTTACATATAAGGAAACTGAGCACATTACTGATACTCCCACCAATATTAAATTGTCTTAGAGTACAGAATTTCGGTGCAAAAGGGTTCATCACCCATTTAGCTTGATAAATGGGCAGAAATGGGTGAACTCCCATTTAAGCTCTGTTTACACATTCCGACCCCGTCACCGACCCCGTGCCCATCACCGTCAAGTTTTATAATTGTGCCAATGGTGATGGGCCGTCTGACGGCCAGAATGGGTATGGAACAAATTCTGCCTGTCAGACGGTCCATCACCATTGACACAATGTTAAACTTACTGTGACTGTGACGGGCACGGTATCGGAATGTGTAAACAGGCCTTTATGCTGTGCAAGACAAACCATATCAGTGAGCATATCGGCGTGTTTTTTCCTTTGTTAAAACAGACCTTGAGTTGTGTAAAATGTGATTGCTACCGACCACGTAGCGAAAGTAATGTTTTCAGAGGTGTCTGTTCACGAGGGGGAGGGGTGGGTACATCCTGTCTAGGTCCTGTCGGGGTGTGGCAAGTGGATGGGTACGTCCCGTCCAGGTCCTGTCCGGGGAGTGAAGAGGGAAGGATGTATACTAACCAAGAGACCCTCCCCCCACCTGGCTAGGTCTGGTCTAGCACGATAAGGACCGTGGGCTGTGGTCGGTACTGCCTCGTAATGTTAATGCCGGGCTGTCTTGTTTGAATATTGTTCGCAAAGCTACCATTACAAATCTCTGTTACAGATACACTGGGTTAATTTAATGGCAATCTTACCTTGTCAAAAAATCTGCTTATCTTGACTGCATTTCCAGTACCTGGAGCGAGGTGTTTCACTTGTGTACAATCCTGCAAAATTATCATACGTTGGTTTATGGTTTTTTTTTCAAATTAACAACATAATTTCAGTTCA
The DNA here is from genome assembly GCA_038406175.1 of Haplosyllis leylae. NCBI lineage: Eukaryota > Metazoa > Annelida > Polychaeta > Phyllodocida > Syllidae > Haplosyllis > Haplosyllis leylae. Next base: position 7,311 of record JBCAUG010076460.1, on the reverse strand, counting down.
CATAACAAATCATGCTTACAAGATTAATTTCATCCGCTCCGCATTCTTCGGCTATTGAAGACGATCTCTTTAGCGCATTCTCCCTCACAACTTGCGCCTGATCCAGTTTGGTTCCTATTACTAGTATAGGTGTGTGAGTTCCGGCAAACTGTTCCGGATCATAACTACATAAAAAGGATCAGATTCGTGGACTGTTCATATGTAAAGAAAAACAAACCGATATTCAGACTGTTATTTTAAGCTGCACGGTAAGAATTGATGTGATGTACCAACTTGCATTGAAATTGTAATGTATTGTCGTTGGGGATATCGGTTACGGGCTAAATTTCGTAACGTGAGAAAAAGGTCTTATCACTATTCATTACAGATAGCACAACTAAACAGTTGTAAGTCTTGGCAATAAGATTAGGTCCTATGAAATAAAATGTAATTTTGTGTGAATCCCTTACTCATCATTTCCTTCTTTTGAGTCTTTATTTAAAACTTCGGCCAGCCATTTTCGCAAGTTTTGTTGAGATTTTCGGTTCGTTAGATCATGCACCAAAATGATTCCTAAAACATAAAAGTATGTCATGTACCTATTACGTCACTATTAGTGTAAACGTTGACGCTTTCGATTAACGTTAGTATCAATGCTAACAGACCCTAAAACTTGTATCTTATAGATATTTTACATTTTCAATTCTTACCATGTACTGGGTTGTAGAATATAGATCTGCTATTTTGATGCGCTGACCACCCTCCAACATCCCACAACTCTACAAAATATGGCTTTTCTACTGGAGTTCCTGCTTTGTAGTCGTGTAGCTTAAAAACAAAAGGAGCATTTTATCAATTTAGTTCAATACTAACAGACACACATTTGTCTCCATCCTCGTCCATCGTCATGAATATATCTGCATAAAATGTACCTTAACTTCTACGGAACATCCGATAGTCCAGTATGGATTTCCAATTGGTTCGTTGTGACATAGCAAATGAACTAAAGATGTTTTTCCAACACCTAATTAAAAAGATGAAAGCTGATTATGAGAGACAAAGTGAGAAATTTACTGTTAATCCTTCTAGCTTCAAACAAAGTTTAGTCCCACAATTTGGCACCAACATTTCTATGGAAGGATTTTCGGACCCCAAGAACACATTTAACTGAGTTACCAGTGTTAACTGAAAAAACAACTAAGGTGGAGAGTTTCTATAGGTCTGAAAATTCTTTCGGAACCATACGGATCCTGCTGCTGATGTTTAAACGGATTGACTGAGACACTTGCCTGCATCACCAACGACTAAAATCCGTACTCTATCAACAGCCGCCATCAAGTAGCTATTAACAGGTCTTTTGGATAGATCTGAACACTTCTGAAAGTCAAATTGAAAAAAAAATTAACGAACGATTTACATCGTTTCCACGTGCCCGTCATCACCAAGGTCCTGTCACACGTAACGTCTGCGTTTTCCGTTTATCTTTGTCGTCTCGTTCTTGAAAATAGAAACGACACATAAGAACACTGTTATTTTTGCCAAAGAACCCATTCTTAAAACTTGACGCAAACGCAAACACAGACGTGTAAACAAGGCTTTAATGATAAACGTTTCATTGTTCACCTTTGTCGTCTCAAATCCAAACTGATGTTGTCTACAAACACACTTGTCATTCCCAATTCTCGCATCTTTACAAAATTGGCCCTTTATGTTTCTGAAACACAGCTGGTAAAACAGCTGTGCTAAAATATTTTTTTCTCCAAAAATACCTTGCCAGAATTTTGGTAGAGCTCTTAAATTATAAATAAATTCACCATACATGTACAACATCTTAATTGTCAGATAAATACTATTTACCTTTCTTCTGTAGAGATGATCAAAACCGTTAACTCGAGATGGACAAAGTAGTGGGTTCGACAACTGGTAGGCATTGGGCAATCACATATGTACGACAAAACTGAAATACAACAAGTGCATGTTATAATAAAGCAGAATTAAGGTGTTCACTGTAAGCAGGACCAGTATCATTCCACCTACTGTCAATAATATCCACAAGGGTAGCAATATACTTGAGGGTTTCTCTGGTAACATAAGATTTGTCCTGAATAATTCATAGAGGAACATCTGTCTTTAACAGCTGTGCTAAAAATTCAGTAGCAATAACTCATTTTCAAATCACTCTGTAGATAAATTATCGCTCTTTGCATTTATACAAACACACCATCCAAAGCCCCATTACAACAAACAATCAACTGCAACCAGTGATTTTTCTACCACAGTTGTTTGTAATGAATAAGTTTTCATAGAAGCAGTTATGTAGGATTGGACATTTTGAGTAAAACAAGTGTTTTTGGATTCAATTCAAGTATATTTAATTATATGTCCTGACACACGTAGTTGTAGTTCTCTCAGCCTTAAATCGTCGAGAATGTGCTAATGGAGATGGAAATATGCTCATAATTTGAACGAACTGCTGACTTTGACAAAAACATAACGGTGCGTTCGCACTGCCCGAGACCAATGCAGATACTTATGGCTCAATCACACTGACAGTGGCCGAGACCGATGACAAGTATACAGAACTCAATGAGAATCTGTGTTGTTATCTGTCTCTGTGCAGTATGAACACCTCCATACAATTCCCTGGAACCCAAATGTCATCTATCTCGGCCACTGCCAGCGTGATTGAGCCATTAGACCGATGAAATGGTTATCAGTAACCAATGGCATCACTGACAGGGTTTTTCTGAGTAGTGCGAACGTTTCTATTTATTATTACAGAACTCATAATTATCGGTCTCGGTCTCAGTATCGGTCTCGCTCAGTGAAACACACCATAAACGTTACATCCCTGTGAATGGACCTTGAAAGCAGCTCTGGAGGCAAGGGGCGCCACTCCCTTTTAGCCTAACAGTAGTATAGTATCCACAAAGAACTTAACATTAATCAACCAAATTATAATTTTTGCTACTGTTCGACTACCATAGCCATATTTACATTGTTCGTGAACGAGACCGAGACCCAGAAAAATACCGGTAGCAGGTGCACAAAACCCAATAGGAATCTGTGTTGTCTGCGTAGTAGAAAACACCCCCACACAATCCTATGTAAGCCACTTTTTATTTGCCTCGGTATCGGTCACGGGTAGCGTAAACACACCATCAATGTTTGTCTGCCTGTATGTCTGTTCGTCGGTCACCCTTTGGGCTGATTTACTGTTGTTGGTATATAACATCTTGTGTTCTAAGAACTGTGAAGGCTGCCAGCTGACCCCCAACGAAGTGAGGGCCACGGGTAGTAAAAAGGCAACTTTCAATGTTTAAAATGATGATACATACTGCTCGAAATCCTTAACGATGGGACTAACTTCGAATGATTGCCGCTTCCAACAACTAAATTTATAAGGATAAAACTGTTTCTCTCCACTCCCATTTCAAAAGGGTTTTCACCTGTTCTTAATGGTAAAGTCATTTTCAAATCTCGAATTTAAATAGGAGTTAGGAAAAGCTTTGTGCTTGTACTTTCGAAATTACACAAAAGACAAACTAGGATATGCTTTCGATTCAAACTGTTTATTGCTAATTTTCCTTGACTGTTCATCGTGATGCCGTACATAAATTGCTTGAAAATTAGATGGTTGCATCTAATTTGTATTGCATTTTATCAGCTTGGTCTTCTTTTTACCGCCATTTACGGTAAAGCCTTCATTAAAATTGAACATAACGAAAACACATACTTCATGTTCAGTTTACATGTCCATATATTGATAACACCACGATAGAAACACTTGAAAACGTGTCTCAGTGTCGTCCATGTTGATGTCTTGGACATGATATACTAGCATTTCCGAACACACAACCAAGAATTAGGCAACTGATACGACAGTCTCTCACATCGATCATCATAAGGGATATGCCAACATCCATTTTCGTCTTCCTGTATGCTCACTTCATACTTCAATGGATTCTGAAAATGCGCAAAAAGGGAAACATTTATTCCTCATTTTACCGCTCGCGTACGTGTCTGTCTACCGAGGATGGGGAGTGGAGAGGTGGGTACCCCCTGGTCCTGTCCAGCCATGTCCATGGGGGTACCCTATTCCTATCCAACCAAGTCCTTTTGGAGGGGGTAACCCTGGTCCTCTCCAGGGTACCCCCTCCCCGGACAGGCTAAGGGGTACACCCCCTCCCCAGTAGCAGGGAGTATTCGTTACGCCGCAGACTGTATGGCTCTTGCGGTCATGTAGGACTTTCTTCTTTGATAGACGGTTTTAAAAATATGACGTGGCCAGTTTTTTACGTGCTGCTATGTCATGTCCTTCAATATGACGCCATTCAGAAATCTGGCTTTGAGACCATGAGATAAGCGAATGAGCTGACTTTTGCGAGTCAGCAACAAGCGCATGATTGCAATACCGACCAACTCTTTGAATTATCCCTATTCCTTTTGGTTTTGACCGCAAATCTGGATCACGTCGCAGATAAGTGTATCAGTGGAGTGGGCGAATGGTTTACAGCGCTGTGCTGTACACAGTTGTAGGTCTGATGGCCTGTTCACACTGCTCGACCGATTTTTTTCCTGATTCCCATTTTCTTTCTGATATTGGAAACAAATGGGTACAACACCAAATGAGATCGAAAAGAAAATAAGAATTGGAGTCGGAGCCGGAGCAGTATGAACACCTTCTGCATACTACAAACAACCCATAAAATCTGAAAGAACATCGGAATCGGAAACAAGAAATCGGACGGGCAGTGTGAACAGGCCATAAACCCCAATCAATGGTTGTGGATACATTGATCTGCAAGTAGGTGGATCGACAAGGCTCACTGACCTCTATACACTCAGCAGGAGTTGCACCAGAAGTGAATTTGAGGATCATACAGGTGAGAAAGGATGCAAGCAAGGGATCCACCCTGGCTTTGACACCCAGGGCAGATGTCACCAGAAGTCCAAAAAAGAGGTATCAGTGGCCCCAAGAAAAGGACTTATGTCCTCCAAAAAGTTATTTTAAAAGAATATCTGGACCACGTCACAGGTAAGTGTATCATTTTGGAAAGGTTCGGTACGATACCTACCTGAAGAGTGAACTCTAAATCGGAATATTTCCCCGTTCTCCCCATGGAAATTGGGTACATCTGATGCTGTCTTTGCCACCTACGAAACATTTGCCTCATCTCCTTGGTCTTCATCAAGTAGAAATGATCCCTAAGTTCATCCCTGGTCACAATGTATGTCTTGGGTCCATTGAAAAGGGCCGCGTAAATCATAAACGGATCGTCCCTGGACCTTAAAAGACAAAGTAAAACATCTCCACCACTTAGCGGCTACGTGGGACAAATAGCTTACCCACATACACAGACGGGTACAGGTTTAGGGCGCTCTCCCGGGGATTTCCTCTGGATTGATCTATGGCTGCAATGTTGCCTTGCAGAAAGTTCACACTGCACATAAAAGGGGACAGATTCCTGTCCCTAAATGGCTACTGTAACCAATTCTGGGACAGGGCTCATCTCCGGGAGAGGTCTCCGTATATGTGGGGACAACTGCTCAATATCGTCCACAAGGACAGGTTTGTTGTGTGTGATGTGTGCAGCTCGCTTCGTTTGTTTACATGTGTATGTAACTGCAGCAGACTTCTATACTGCAAGAGTACCTTGCGGATATATGTACCATGAACGGGTGGATCTACGTAGTCGCATTTTAAATACACTAGGTCGCTAAAGCCTTGTTCACATGTAACGAAATTTACTCTGTCACCGATATTATGGCTCAGTGAAAAGTGCCACTTAATATCATTTATGCCAATTTTGTCTCAGTCCCGTTCAAGCTCTGTCTGAATTAGCCACAACGAATGGTTTAACAAAAACGTTTGAAATATATACAGCTGCATTTAGCAATTCTGAACTCCAATTTTTGACACAAACTTTTCAACTCAAAACGAAGGCGAATAGTTTAAACGAACTGGGTAGGGTAATTCAAAGGAACACAAAAGTTAAAATTCGAGTTCATACTTCTCTGTCATTGGCTGTACAACTGACCTTCATTAACTTATTCTACCAAAACCTTGGTTCAGACCCAGTTCCACCAAAACCTTGGTTCATACCCAGTTCTACCAAAACCTTGGTTCATACCCAGTTCTACCAAAACCCTGGTTCATACCAAGTTCTACCAGAACCTTGGTTCATACCCAGTTCTACCAGAACCTTGGTTCATACCCAGTTCGTAAACATTCACACTGGGTCCCGCCTAGAACTAGCCAATGGATACAAAGAAAACTGCTCGTTGTGGGAGGTGCTCGTAGTAATCAAACTTTCTAATATTGCTGTCAATGATTTTGTTGCAAAGGAATCTACTTGCTTTAAGCGGGTGCCTGTTGTAACCAAACTCGTTGTAAGCGGGACCCAGTGCGCATGCATTTTGGCCCCCATACTACACGCTCCTGATTTCAATAACTATATGTATTTGTCAAACTTTTTCGGTTTTATTTACAAGTGCTAATTGTACTATTATTTTTAATCCCCCAAGAGTTCGAAAGCCAGATAAAAACGTCTCAGAAAATGTAATACATACTGATTTTGCACAGCAAAACAAGATGAAATTTTGTCTATTTGTGACCATATATAACCAGCAGCATTTCCCGTGAACATGTGCTTTCTGGTGATGACCATCACATTCAGACCTCTCTTTCGAAAATATTCAACTCCTTTGAGAACCTGAAAGTAGAAAATTCAGTCAAACTCTCAAGTATATCCGCAATAAACCGTGCTTAAGGTTGGTTTACACGTAACGTTTGCGTTTGCCTTTGATCTTTGCCGTCCCGTTCTTGATAATTGAGACGTCAAGTGTAAACACTATCACTTGTTGCCATAGGAGCCATTCGTGACGTTTGACGCAAACGCAGACGTTACGTGTAAACAAGGCATTACCACACAATCGTGAACCATACAAGAATACTGAAAACAATAAATTCACCATCAACCCATTCTTGCATTGTGAAAAGGAAAATTATAGCGGCCACCTGTTACTGTTGTCTCTTATATGAATAGCAAATTCGAAAAATTAGGTGAAAAAAAAACCGTTTCTGTGCAGGTCCTGCCGCACGTAATGTCTGCGTTTGCGTTTTCCTTTGATCTTTTGCCATCCCGCTACTAAAAATTGAAATGTTGAGTATGAATACTGTCATTTGTTACCATGGAATCCTTTATGAATGTTTGATGGCAAACGCAAATGTAGACGTTACGGGTGTGAACAACGCTTCAATAAAAAAAAAACCGATACAATGTCATAATGTGGTGTCATGACATCATTTGATTGGAGCGGCTTGTTGCC
>JBCAUG010076349.1:0-22640 GCA_038406175.1 Haplosyllis leylae | reverse complement strand
TCCCAAATTGCCGAAAAGAAGTTGCCATGCATGATCCTATAAGGTGGTTTAAGTGTAAACTTAAACCACCTAAAAACATAATGAGGTTCACATGTATTGTTGCATTGGGTCCAGGCAACTGATGTGCAACTTATCAATCGATCACTCAAGGCATAAATTGGATTCAATAGAAAATCCCAAGTCTAGTCAAACTTCGAAGTTCTACAGTAATATTCATGAACAAATTGTAACTAATGCTCAATGTACACAACTTCCCATCAAGCTGCTTTCTCTTTAAGATCAAAACTGCTTCTGATCATCTAGAACCAAAGGGGTGTCTTGGCTAAGGGCGAGGGGGTAATTAACTGACAGCTTGCTGGGTGTTGTATAACTGAACTCTAATACCTTAAGTAAATAAAGTATATCTCTAATCTGTCAGAACACATGTGGCTTTTGTGTTGTGTTTGATTAACAACTTGCAAACTATTCTGTTTGTGTACTTGACATGCAAGTGGCACAAACTGATACAACAGTATTGATGTCAATTTTGATGTCACATCAAAATTGGGCAAAAATACTTTCTAGGGATATTTTGAGTTTTTTTGGTCACCATGATATGTACATTTTCCTCATTTCTGAAGTTAATTCTTGTCCGATTTTTATGTAACAACACTCATTTCAAAGCTTAGAACGTCCTCTACAAGAATCTGGACTGATATTGCCACAAGGAGGCCTATAAAGACCCTTAAAACTGCAAAAATGTGTCCAAATATTGCCATTTTTAAGTGTCTTATAGGCCACCTAGTGGCAAAATTATTATATATATATGACCTCTACAAGAATATATATAATAAGGAATTCCACGTTTTTAACCACCATGAAACGTTATGTAATTTACTTGCTCTTATGTTATTTTGATTTTTAATTTAGGATGAACCATTAGCCAACATGTTCAACTTGACAGAGCCCAACTTATCTTCCGCCAGCCTGCCCGCCCCCCCCCCGCCACCTGTTGCGAATGAACCAATGAACCGCGAGTGTGCTCAAAATTAGACTGAGTCACCTTTAGGTCCATGTGACCGGATGTAACGTAAATTCGCATTTGAAATCTTGGCCAGATGCATTTGTTTGAAACACTCTTGTGCGTAACTGACTGGAGCAGAACTTTTCACACTTGGGAAAACAATTGATTTTTTGTTAACTTTGGGTTTACTTGCAACTACGCACTGAACTTCGCAAATCCCAAAGCTCACGGGAAAACAATACAATGTACAGGCACAGACATTGGCCGGTACTTGGAAGAATATCTGCAAGACGTGAGTAATGTCTTTTACCTCTGAAATTTATTTAATCTAGAGGCCATAGTAAAGAACTATGGCCAAGGTTCATTTCTCGGAATAGGGGACATATTTGAGGGAACAAATTACACCGGTAAACTTAGAGATTTCAACCGGCGGACGGCCATCTTTTTCCTTAGACGGCTTTGGTGAACCGTGTGTGTGACCTTGTGAAACTAGATCTAGATCTACATGCATCTGTACTTTTGGCGGTTTTTGAAAAAAAAAACAAATTTTTGTCTACAAGTGAGGATCAAATATACGGTTGCTTTAGATCTACATGCCCCTAGTCATGTATGTTGGTCTGTTTGATTAATGAGTTACTTCATCAGCAGTGTGGTGTGTTTTTGTCTGGATGGCGCTGGTTTGACATGGTAAAAAAAAGACAGATCTAGGTCACGGTTATGTAATCATCTTTCTGTATTTAACATGTTCATAAAACATCAACAAAGACCTTTTAAATGCTAAATGGACTTAAATAACAATGCAAAATGCGTCTGCAGGAATTCAACCCCAGAGTAAGACAAGAAAAGTAACTGAAACAAGTACATATTTCGTTTCATACAAGTGAAAAAGGAACATAAAAAAGGCAACTAAAATAGTACACATATTTCCATTCCCAGTTACCGCTGGTCACTTAGCCGCAGAACGGTATTGGATGGCAACTAAAATACATACATATTTCCTTGCCCCAAAGCAAAGATATTTCGAGGAGAATGGAAATATGTATGTATTTTAGTTGCCTTTGGATAAAAGAAATCTGAAAAAGAGAGCCTGCTTTTAAGGGAAAGGAAATACGTGCATGTTTTAGTTGCCTTTTCAAAGGAAATAGCCTGTAATTGGAAAAAGTACATAGGCAAGGAAATATGTGGATGTTTTAGTTGCCTTTTACCGTTGAAAATCTTGTTGGAAAACTAGGAACAGGCACTTAATCTGGTCACACAACACTTAGAAAAAATTAATGTATTGTTTACATGCTACATAGACTAATTTGAGCATATATAAAAAAAATTTTATGACTTAACAATTAACTCTGAAACCTGTTCACTTCACAGGCTACCGTTATAAAAGAATCCGTCTAATTTACAGCAAAAATTTCTAATTAACCTGTTTACTTCACAGAATACCGTCATAAATAAAACTGCAAAACGTCAACATGTCACCTTTTAACCTCAAATCCGTCCCATTGAAAGCAACAAATTTGTAAACAACATGTTAACTTTACCGGAAACCGTCATAAATGAAAAAAATTGCAAAACGTCAAATAGCTTTCATGTCAGCTGTTGAAACAGATCGGTCCAATTTAAACAGATCGGTCCAATTTAAAGCAATAAAATTTTTAATTACAGGTTGCCGTGCTATACCTGCGAAGAGACAGTAACCGCATCAGATGGTAAGTCTTTTTACAATATAATTATGTTTAGCCTTCTTCACTACTGGAGTTCAAGTGATAAACTATATCATTGACCAGTCCATGACGCTTTGAACGGTGAGATCGCATTTGAGAAGGAGTTTGAAAATATTTGGTACAAATAGGACAGGGTACTTCTTTCTTGTCACGATGAGCCCACTGTATATGTTCAGAGCCGTTCTGTCGATATTGGAAAGTTTTATTACACTGCGGGCAAATGATCTTGTCCTCACTGTGTTTCTGCATGTGGTTTATGAGCGATGTCTTCAGGTCGAACCTCATGTCGCATACCTTACACCGTATTTCCGTGCCGCTGTGTGTTTGCATATGCTTCTCGAAAGAAAACCGAGACCGGCAGCATTTGAAGCATTTCATGCAACGAAAAAGGTCATACTGATGTACTGACAGGTGGTTGTTCAGTTCATTACTGTCACGGAAGATTTTACCACAAGTATCACAGCGAAACTGTTCTTTATGCTGCTGGTTCTGATTTTGCTTAGGAAACAAAAACCGTGTGTCAGGGTCATTATTGCTTGGCTGCGGCATGTCCTCATCATCACTAACAGAAATCTGACGTGGTATCACTGGTTTTATTTCCTGAGTATACCTCATACGATGTGGTAGCCTTCTCTGACAACGTTCATCTTTCTCATTAGGATCAGTAATTTCTGTCATGAAAATAACACCAAACTTTTCGCGTTTCTTATTAAGTTCACTGTCTAGATTTGCACGTAATTTCTCAGCATTTGCATTGAGTTTTTGTGATAACGTGACAAGTTCCTTTGCTGCAAGATCCATGTGGTCGGCTAAATCAAGGTTCGGAAAATAATTGTTTTCCCCAGTCTTCCGATTACATAGCACTAGATTGCAATCTGAAACCTCAACCAGTTGAGTACACAGTGCTTTTAATTTATACAATTTCCGTGACATAACATCTACATACGGATGGATACTGTTGGAACGAGGGTCATGACGGCGAGCTGTTCGGCGTTTTTTGCTCTTCCCACGTTGCTTCTTGGGTTTTTTAGCAGGAGGTACGTTCTCATTGGAGGCAGTTGCCGTAGATTTCCTTGATGTACTTCCAGTAGATTTCCTTGATGTACTTCCAGTAGATTTCCTTGATGTACTTCCAGTAGATTTACTTGCTGCTCCTGCCGTAGATTTGTTTGCGGCATTTGGTTTCTGACTGCTTGCACCTCGACCCGGATCTTGTGCTGTGAACTTGAACGACTGATGTCGGTTAGTGGGTGGTGAACTGCAATGAAAATGATGATTACTAGTAATGTTGTAAGAAACATAGATATATCGGTGTAAGATGGTAACATTGTGATGACTGAAGTGTACTTACCTCATGTTGCTGGTTACGTGATGATATTGCTACGTTGTTACGGTAAAATTTGGAAATTTGCTGAGATTTTCACAAAAATCAAAATGGCGCCTGAAAGGGTTAACTAAGTCTGCAAACAAAACGCCACCTGGTGTCGAAAGGATGAATGAAAGGGGGTATGGGATTATTTTTCAGATGTGTGTTGCCAAGGAGAGAGTTATTCAGGCATACTACATAAGTGATGAAATATTTGCAACAAGAATGCCTTTCATTCGAATGTGTACCATCCGCGTAGCACATAGATCACAAAAATGTTTTTACAAATAGAGAAACAATTAATTTCCTTTCATTTGATCTGATGCTGAGTAGCCTTAACCTTGACCTTCACATGACCTTGACCTTTTAAATAAGTTTTAGTGAAGTATAAGCTTACAGAAGTAATGATTAGGTAAAAAAATGTCAGTTTTTCATTTGACCTTGACCCAATGACCTGGACACTAAAACTTGACCTAGATATGGTCAAGATGTATCTATATACTAAAAATGAGGTTCCCAGCTTTAGTGGTTCAAAAGTTATAGTCTGAACAGACAGACAGACGGACAGACACAGACAGACAGACAGACAGACCCGACTGAAATTATTACCTATCCGCATACGCGGATAGTAATAAATTTGCCACTGGATAATTTACCACAGCTTGGGGACATTATAGAAGAAGGGTTATTTGGCCACATTTTGATATCTGACGGAGAGGAAATTACAATCATAACAAATGAGCAGGAATATCAGGATTGGCATAACAGCTTCAAGTTATTTCTTAAGTTTATGTTCCCAAGTTGTGGTTTAAACTGTTATGGTTAAATGTTATTATTTCATGGAGACACTTGCCTGAGGCAGAACTTTCTGTATCTCTTGCAGATAGCAGGTTACTCGCAACTTCTGGAAATCACTTGAGATATTGTGAGGCACTTTTACCAGTGAGGGAATTTTGCGCCATCCACTGGTGAATAAATAAGACAGCATTTTTTTTTTTTTTTCCACAGGAACTGAAGGACCCTCCACTTCGCAGGTACGTTTAAGCCTGGTTCACACATAATGTTTAATTACCGCCCGCGTACATATTACGACGGGAAGGTAATGTTTTCACAAATGTCTGTCCATCCATACCCCCCCCGGGACTTGCTGTACAGCGGGCATATGGTATGCCTCTTGCGTGACAAATGAACCGGTACCTTGAATCAAGGTAAAATGGAAATGATTGTGAGAAAAGTTAATGATTCAATGTCATTTAAGAATGTCGGATCAGATAAGTAGTCCAACCAGGCTACCAGTGAAGAAATTCTGGTAGCCCAACTTTATCAAAAAAAAATAACCAGACAAATGTGCCTTGAATCAAGGTAAAATGGAAACGATTCTGAGAAAAGTTCGTGATTCAATGTCATGTAAGAAACTCTGATCAGATAAGTAGCCCAACCAGGCTACCAGTGAACAAATTCTGGTAGCCAAACTTTATAAAAATAACCAGACAATGTGCCTTGAAGGTAGAATGGAAATTATTGGGAGATAAGTGTTTATGAGAGTGAAAAGGAAATTGCCCACAATCTCCACTTTGGGAGTGATAGCCAAGCTGGGCTATCACTAAATGATACTCTAATAATTGAATTGTCTACTATTGATTACAAATTTCCTATCTCCATAAATGCCACCATTCCTGTATTGAAGACTGTACATGCAGGTGCTTCCTTGCAATGTGTGTGCAGGAGATCCTCTCAGTTGTTGTTAATTTTGTTTATGGGTTGTGCGCCCAAGATTGTACCAGTGAGCACTTTGTACATCTCTGTGAGGGGAATCATTAGCACTCGCCCGTGGCAAGTGAATTTTAGAAATTTTTGATCCACTAGCAAATAAAGTTTTGACCCAAAAAAATTCTGGGCTAGTGACTGTAAAGTTACTTAAAGAAAACTGCAGATTACCATTGATTTCAATGGGAAATTTGGTCATCTTTGTAGTATGATTACTCAATAACCGGATGGTGAATGTTTCTGAAACTTCCAGAGATATCTTAAAATACGATGTTCTTCAAACTACTAGTGATAAATTTGCAAAGTGCGTGTTGTATCGAGGTACCTTGAAAGAAATAAAGAAAAAAATGAGTACTGTTCACAGGTATCGACACTGATTTTTCGGTGTCGATACGTGTGAACAAGAATTAAATTTAATTTTAGGGTGCTGCAGGCCAAACCGGAATGGCACAGACCTCGACAGCCCAGACAATAGATCAAAGTGAGTAAATACTTGGTGTCTTGTTAATTTGATTTCTATTTAATGTTAAATCACGCCATAAACTTGAGATCTGGACAGATAAGGATAGATCAATGTAGACCTGGATAATGTCCTCACAATGCTATACCAATTGTGCCAATGCGCCGTTCACAAAACAGGTGAGATTGACAGCAAGTGTAAACGAACACTAAGCCCAGCCCTCGTTTCCATGCGTTTATTTGACAATTGCTCACAGAAATTGGTTTTTTGTGCTTTCTCTTTTGTATTCTCATTCTGTTTAATTACCAGGAGATGTTGACGAGCCTGACTGGAACGTAGCACCAGGACCATCATCAAGTACTCCTTCCTTTTTTGGATCGCCGACACAAGCAACAGCTGGTGGATTACAGCTGAGCGCTATTGAAAGGTGAATGCCAACCGCAGCCATGGTGGCAATTATGGAGATAGGAAACTTTTAACTAATAGTGGACACTAATAGTGGACAAGACCTAAGGAACGGTACAATCTCAGGCATGCAGCCCATAAACAAAGTAAGTTCCACAATCTATTTTGATATCCTTCCATCATCACATCAGCAACTGACATCTCTAAGCTTAACCGGATCGACTCCACAAGTTCCAACCAGAGCAGTCTGAGGTCGTTGGGATCAACAGGATATCATGCCTGATGCTTCACCTGAAGATGTGCTGGAATAAAATTACTTTGCCAATGTGGAAAATGCAAGAAATAAATGTTTTAAAATGATATAAATAACAGTTTAAATGAAACTGAGATATCAAAAGAAAATGGACATTGTTCTTTTTAGATCCAGATACAAGCTTGAGTGAGAACTCCCAGGACGGAGAGTGCCCAAAACTAGTTAGTATTACATTTAAGGTTCCACTTGTTACTTCATATGGGTGACTTAATCGGAATATTTCTACATATCAGGAGAAAAGGAAAGTGATCTGTTACTTTTTACTATTGATGAGCGATATCACGAAAGATTTGTTGACGGAATCAGCTCTTGCAAGGATTACGGAATTTGGAGTCAGACTTTTGAATTTACTGTTTCTTGTAAAGATTTACTGTTGTCGTAAAAATTTTGAAGGCAAAGGAAAGACCTTGGAAATCTTTTTAAGTTACATTTGTGATGTAAAAGAATTTTTTGTCATGATAGAAACAAAGTGCTATTGAACTTTATTTCGGTGAAAAAAATGGATTTCAGGGATTTTGGGCAAGAACTGACAGGATTTATTCACAATGAGAATTGTGTAAAATGATTGGTGAAAGGTGTATTCAGAAATGTTTTATTATCATTCGTACAAATTTATCTCAGATTGAAAAGGTAAAAAGGGGATGTGAAAAAAAAATTCACTGAAAATTTGTGAACTCGACAGGGTACTTGTTGATAAATATTGTCATAGTCATTATTTTGGACTAAAGAAACGGCGAAAAAAAATTGGTTAGATTTAACATTGGTACATTTTTGGCATGGCGATAATCCAAAGTTACTTGATGGGGTGATTTATACTAGAAGCGACAAATTAAAGAATCATTATGATCATTCAATAATTCATGTTATTCTAGAAAAGTATAAAGGAAGTAATTTGCTTGTGAAAGCTTTTTGTTTCATTCTTTTTTGATGGTGGCTTGTAGCTGTATTATTTGATTGATTTTTTTGGAGAATAAAGACATGTTAGATTCTTAAATCAAATCATTTTTGTTTCCATTCGGTTCAAAGGAAGAAATTAGGTGCAACAAAGTTTGAATTATTTCATTTACGACACTCACTACAAAATTGCGTTCAGTGTATTCAACTGTGAAACGCCTCTGAATATGAGCCCAAAAAAAACAGCATATTTTACCAGGAAAACATGGAGGAGAAATCTTAATTCAGCAGATTACGAGGACTTCATCGGTACTTTGCCAATGCAAAACGATTGCAACACTTATCAGGTTATTTTATTTAGTTCAAATTTATTTGAAAAGGAAAAAAAAGTCTACAAAATTTATGCAACTTTTACATGGATGCAGGTGAATATATTGATTTTTACCCTACTACTTGCGAATGAAGTAATATAGAATAAATCGATACATGTACATGTATTTATACTTAGACGGCAGATAAAATAAAAATCTAAAGCTAAAAGACTTTTAGAAAAGTTCAAAATGTCCGTTAAGTTATTGGGTTGAAACTTTTTCCGCTCCATCATCCTCATCCTTCTCCTGGTCGCTCTGTACGGGGGTGCTCATTTCTGTTCCCTCGTCATCGCTGCTGGCTGTGTCGTCCTCTGCATTGTCAGTTTTGTCTGAGCCCTCGCGAAGTTTGTAAAATATTTCTGAAAGGACGAAAATTGAAATTGTACACTATATGATACGATTTCTTTGCAGATAGACGATACCTTATATGAAGATTATTGAAAGCAAATCTTCTTTTCTTTAAAATAACAGTGCTTGGCAAGGGGTACGTATTAAGAGTATTGTTTACCAGTCCCATCTTTTTTTAATTACCTGTACATTCCAGGAAGGCCGCTTGTTGATAAGCTACGGATTTCTGAACATTGTTCCCCAACGCTGCTTCGATCCCTTTTTCCAAATTCCTCATCATAAACAGCAAATTACGATCGAGGTTAGGCACCATTTTGTCCAAAACGCAGCTTTGCCGCTCCATTATTCTGGAAAGAATTTTGTTTAGATTTTTCAGAAATTGAACGCAAGAAAGACGTGGAAATTAGTACAGTTTGAGGCCAATTACATGGGCGCAAGATAGACGTCTAAATTACTCTTACCACTTTAAGCTGTTGGCAGGTTTTTGTCAGTAGTGCTAGTGGCACCATCACCTGTCGTACTACACTCGAAAGGCGGGAAACAAGCAGGGGCATGCGCAATTATGATTTAGATCAGTGGCGGATCCAGGATTTCCTAGACGCTAAGGGGGGGGGGGAAGGCCCTACCCCAAAGTTGAGGGTGCCAACCTATTATTACCATCCGCGTATGCGAATAGGTAATAATTTCACTCAGGTCTGTCTGTGTGTCTGTCTGTCTGTTCTGGCTATAACTTTTTAACCACTGTAGCTAGGAACTTCATTTTTGGTATACAGATACATCTTGACCATATCTAGGACAAGTTTGAGTATCAAAGTCGTTGGGTCAAGATCAAATTGAAAAATTACATATTTGGCCTAACTTTTACTTCCATATGCTTGTATTTTATTAAAACTCACTAAAAGTCAAGGTCATTCAAAGGTCAAGGTCAAAAATCACAGAATATCAAAATCAAATGAAAGAATATCAATTTTTTCTGTCTGTTGTAAATGTTTTTGTGATCTATGTGTTACGCGGATGGTACAACTTCGACTGAAAGGCATTCTTGTTTGTCCAACGTTTTAGTCTGTTAAATTACAAATTCGATATGTCTGTGGTGGGGGCGATGACCTACTTCCCAACTTGTGTTACTCATTTTCATGCAGTTTTCAGGAAAAATTGAAGTCATTTAACGGTGTTCATTTTGTTTCTTCATAGTTGGGTATTTAAGCCACATCAAGTGTTAACACTGCATATTAACAATGCCCAATTTAGTCTTTTAATATGTTGCGATCTGTGCTTCTGGTAATGTAGAAGAATTGGACTGAGTTATACTGTGAAATTCCTCAAAGTTGAGTTGAGTTGAGTCTCAGTGGACTGAGTTGTACTGTGAAATTCCTCAGAGTTGAGTTGAGTCTCAGTTTGACCGAGATTTGGTCAAGAAGTATCTGTGTACCAAAAATGAAGTTCCCAGTTTTAGCAGCTATGAGCAGATAGACACACACACACGCACTGATCCAACTGAAATTATTAAACTTACCAGCCAGCCATCAGTGACATCTGACGGATATCAAATCATAGTATCTGGATCCGATCCTAATATTTATCAAGAGGCGGGAAAGTTATCATCAGCATCATCACCAAATAAAATGGCTGCTTTACAGAAAATCCAAGAGATTCAAAGATTGATTTCGACATTTGACGATGATAAAATAGCCATATCGCTTGTGATCTCCGACAAATTTCAAGGCTATCGTATTTGCGGGCACTCCAGTTTGTCCCATGTTGTAGAATCAAGGCTTTCGCCTGCATGTTCAACATCATTGCCATCATGGAAGATGGATGACAACAAGTACACCGAAAAAGTCATATACCCTTATCTGCAAAAGCCATTCAGGAAGTTAACAAGGGACGATATGAGACAGTTGCTGGGTGCAATAATCAGACTGGAACAGAACCGATTGGGCCGTAAGTGAAAATCTATCATTTTAGTTTTCCCGTTTTGAAGTTGCACTTCACAGTTTTGCTGAAAAATTTCCAAGTTTTTTTTGACAAAAAGTTGCCTTGGTCGACTGGTGGACTACGCTATGTGTACGCGTTCGCTTATTGTGAATGGCTCCATCTCTGTCACTACACTGGGTCCCACTTATAACGAGTTCGGTTACAACGAGTACCCGGCTATAACGAGCAGATTTCTTTGCACTGTAATCATTGACAGCAGTGTTAAAAAGTTCAGTTACAATGAGCACCCACCTACAACGAGCAGTTTCTTTTGCATCTTTTTACTCGTTGTAAGCGGGACCTAGTGTATTTGCAAGCCATTTCTTCCTTTAAAATCTTTCAGATAACATAGATTACACTTCTAAACCAACTTTCTGGCCCGAAGAAATAACATTTTCGTCAGAATATCAGGTAAATAGAAGAATGTCGATGAAAGATGCAAAATTAGCGGTGGAGAGAGCGTACGACACGAGAGGAATTGTCATAGAAGATCCAAAATTAAGGAAAGGTAATGTCAGTGAAGGAGGCAGTGGAGACGGAGAAAAACACTGTAAGATGCCAATTTTCAAAAAACTCAAGCGGAAGAAAGAGCATGTGGATGACAGTAGGAGTTCGGACTCTTCTGAACAAGAAAAACAACCCAAGAAGTCTTTCTTCAGAACAATAAAAAGGAAGAAAGAACATCTGAATGAAAGTAGAAGCTCAGATGAGTCTGGAGAACAGAAACAGAAGAAGTCTCTTTTCAGAAAAATGAAGGGTCAGAAAAAAGTGAAGATCGGAAGGTTGTGTTTCGATACCGGAAATGTAGATCTAGATATTGGATATACAGAAAGAAAACCTGAAAAAGAAGACGCTTTGAACTTCGAAGAAGTTAAACGTGAAGAGTTTCAGGAACAGGAGAGGCCAACTGATGACTTGAAATTATTGCTACAGACTTTAGAAGAGGAAGGAACGAGGTTTACTCATCCAATTAATGACATTTTCCCTGCACAAAAACAAGACAGCAGTGAAAGCAACGCTCTGAACTTCGAAGAAGTTAAACGTGAAGAGTTTCAGGAACAGGAGAGGCCAACTGATGACTTGAAATTATTGCTAGAGACTTTAGAAGAGGAAGAAACGAGGTTTACTCATCCAATTAATGACATTTTCCTTGCACAAAAACAAAACAGCGGTGAAGAAGAGGTTTTCTTTCCCAAGGAAGATGTTGTACAGTTTGCTGAACCAATCAATAACCCAATACAATACCCAATACCAGAGGTTGCTCCTTCAGATGATCAAGGGCTGTTCATACAGGAATTGGAGGACAGTTTCCTGCAATCACATAACCAAATACTGACAGAGTTCATTAGTGACACTGAACAGGAACAAGTAACAGAACAAATTACTGAACAAGAATCTCAAACTGAATTTCAAGTTACTGAACAAGAATGTCAGACTGAGGTTAAAGTTACTGAACAAGAATCTCAACCTGAATTTCAAGCTACTGAACAAGAATCTCAAACTGAATTTCAAGTTACTGAACAAGAAACGCAAACTGAATTTCAAGTTACTGAGCAAGAATGTCAGGCTGAGGTTAAAGTTACTGAACAAGAATCTCAAACTGAATTTCAAGTTAGTGAACAAGAAACGCAAACTGAATTTCAAGTTACTGAACAAGAATGTCAGGCTGAGGTTAAAGTTATTGATCAAGAATCTCAAACTGAAAGAATTGTAATTGCATACACAACTCCAGTTGGACAAAGCAAAAAGTTACGTAAGAAAGAGAAAAAGAAGACAAAGTCAAAACCAGATTTTGAAGTAATTCATGAGGCTTTTGGATCGCTGATCAGCCGTGCAAAGGAATTTTCCAGTAATTTTGACAGTGCGGTATTGGCCAACGATGACAGTGAAACTGACGAATTTTCTGACCCGGTAAGTAGTAATAAATTGTAATTGTGTGTTGAAAATACCGTGAATATACCATCCTATTTCTTGAGAAGAAAATATCTGAACTTCCATGTATTCAGTGACAGCTCTCGCCAGTGGAGAAAAACCAAGAAATCCTCATTGATTCAATGATATCTTCTCCAGTGGAGAATACTCAGAGATTCCTATTGAGTCCGTGTTATTTTCTCTAGTGGAGAAAAAGCAATAAATTTCCACAGGATCAATGCTATCATCTCCACTTCGACAATGTTTATAACAGTTTCTTTGATTTTCTTGTGCAGGAATATTGTTTTGATGACGATGCTTGGGCCATAAAGGAGTGTCAGTATGGTGATCATGTCACATTTTGCGACGAGCTTTTCAGAAGGGTAAATAAGTTTACCAGCTAAATGTCCTTTATTTATGTCCCGAGTTCTGAAATACATCTTCATTTACTTCATGCGAATGCCATCACAAGTTTCAGGGAATTATCGTGTGATGGGATGCCAACTCTAAAGAAAACAACTTGAAATTTAACCCCACTTCCGCGGATCCGTCTCTGAACTTTCCCATCTCATTTGTGTGCTGAATCAGTCTCTCTTCTCAAACAGGATGTCAAAAAGGTGTTTCCTTCAAGCATCGAAATGACAGAAATTTTCAATGTGGCCATAAAACTAAATGAGCGCAGCATGCAGAAAATGTACTTGGATGACATCCAGTCTATTTTAATCCAGTTTTCTGAAAGTGCAGACATGTCGGCAGTATTGGAAAAGGTAATTACCGCCGGCGAATGCGGAAGGTAATAATTTCAGTTGGGTCTGTCTGTCTGTGTTTCTACATGTCTGTAACTTTTGAACTGCTTTAGCTAAGAACTTCATTTTTAGTATATAGATATATGTTGACTATATCCAGGTCAAGTTTGAGTATCAAGGTCATTAGGCCAAGGTCAGATATCTTTTTTAAAGTGTCTCAGTATTTAGTCATGTACCATCCAGGTCATTATTGACACTTCAGTGCAAAGGGGTCAAGATCAAGTGCAAAAAGTTCAAGGTCAAGTACAAAGCCATAATGGTTGAAGGACATGGAGATACTATTTAGATTATTTTCATTTGTTTTCTTTCAATGAATTTAAAATGTATACTGCAAAGCAGACGGTACGCCTTCGACTGAAGGTCTTTCTTGTTTAAATCTAATTTAGGATTAAATCCACCTTCGATTATTCCCTCCGAATGTTAACTGGCATTCAATACCTTAATATCCAATACCAGCAATTTTGCTTCTGTTAATAGATAAGAGAAGCATATAAATCAATGTATATCTTGAGAAGAGTTATCAACCTGGACGAATCATTCAACCTGAATATTCACCAACATAGAAAATCAGAGCCCACACGTCCAAAAAAGAGACGGAAGCAACAATCCTCTGAGAAAACAAAGAAGAAAGTGCATTTCGAGGTAAATCTTTTCAGGAGCATTTTTAACACTGTTGTGGTGGGGGGTCGGGGAATTTAAAAAAATTGGTACAAGCCAATGATGTAAGCTTGAGATTTACTGAGAAATTAACTGTTTTTTTCTTCTTGATTTCAGGATGAATCACACATAACATCGCGTCATGCAACAGGACAAGAGCCAGACTATGTTCCAGAAACAAGCATGATGAAATCGCATGCGGACGCAGTACAAAAACAAGAGAAGGATTATGAACTAAGATTCTTTTATTCTGTCCCAGCTGAATATGAACTTAGACCTGACATGTATTTGCGAATATACGGTGCATTTAGACCAAACTATTTACCAATTCATCCTGAATGGCACCCGCCTGAAATTGTATACAAGAAACGTGTTGAAGTGTGGACGTGTAAAGCATGCTACTCTTACATTGTTTGGTCAAAGCCCTGGACCTATTTCAGATGTTTTAATGAAAAGTGCAAAGCGATATACCACAGGCATTGTATTAACATCCATACTAGGATCGCAATTGAAAGTGGGTTGCTGGACAGGTGGGTTTGCTGTCATGCACTATGCATTCAAACTTATCCGCGAGAGCAGATATATAGAATGTTAGAAGCATCACAACTGACAGAAATCCTTGTTGTAGAACCACCACTGACGAGGTCAACATCGGTAAGTCAAGATTTGTATGGACTGGAGGTTCTTAACCCAGGTAAACTTCGTGATGCCCATTCGGTGTGTTGGTCTCGTAGTTCGTACTTTGAAAATGAAGACTCAAATATCAAACAACAGTTTCACATTGCAAGAGAAAATTTTTTAACCAAATCGAGGCATTTGACGGGACTAATGAGCCGGTAACCGAGTCTTTGAAATTAACTTTGTCCATCTGTAAATAGAAAAGAAGCATCATTTGATTTTGCGTTTTTACGCACTGAGGCTCAGTGGAGAAAAGATAACTATTGTCTACGACTACATTGATCGTGTTCTCCAATTAAATCATTTTGACCTGCATGGTCATGTTTTTACTCATGTGTGATTTAATAACTAGCATGATAAGGACCGGAGTTGTGGTCAGCATTGCATGCCTCATAATGTTAAAGCTAGGTTGTCTAGTTACTGTTCCACTGTTTGGTGAAATTTTAACAGTTCATTATGAGAGAAATCTCGATGCAAGGTATTATTCCACCAAAGGCATTCGTAACGCAGTTCTGTGACATTCCTGTCAAAAGCAGGACGAGACTGAGGGAACCCGGTTTGCACATGTTGTTCTGCAGCCATTGCAACCCCCAGGCCAACCAGCAGCCGCCGCACCGGCAGACCCTGCAGGCCCGCACCAGCAGACCTTGCAGGCCCCATGACTGTTGACCCTGTCAACCGAGATATGACGCAGATTTCATCTGAAGAACACCAAGCTATGAGGTGCGCGATCATAAGCTGAGGTCACCAGTATCAGCCAATCCCCATCGAGCTGCGGACGTGTGATTTGGATGGATGCCTCCGATAAGAGGGATGATGGGTAACTCATTCATGTACTCGGGTTTGTTTCAGAACTTGTCACCCCTTTGAAGCCTTGGATACAGCAAGTGAGCTGTGGATTCTGATTGTTCTCTTTGTGTAACGTGGTGCAATGTTTGTTTTAGTCCAAACTTGATGAATTATCCATTACCGTAATAGATCTACAAAAAAAAGTAAATTGAGCAAAAAGATCACAATTAACAATATTTTAGAAATAACCTAAATGAATTCCTTACGTAAATACAATAAATTTTGTTTTCTCAAATGACAAATGTCTCGTGCAGTACAATCTTCATCCAGAATCTCCTCAATAAATTTCAGCAGACAATCTTGAGAAATATTTTCCCATGTGCACCTGCTGGCCAATTAAGCGTGGACCCCGTGAACTCTTGTTATTAATATTTTTCCAGGTGTCCTTTGAAGTGCCGGGAATTTCCATACATGATGCTGACCTCATTAACTCTGTTTGCTTTGTGGTTCTTGTGTAAACAAAAGACAGTGGCGGATCCCAAGAGACAAAGGAGCCATTGTCCTTGACCCTTTGTACGCTTTTTTTTGTCAGTTTTTAGAAATAGGCATAGTAAGCCCGATGCATGTAAACATGCACTAGAAATTTTTTGTTTTCGGTGCCCTCTGCAGGTATACATGCGACTTTCAGCAATGTTTGAAAACATTGTGAAACAAAATAATTATTGTTTCTGTCTTGTGCTTCCATCTTTTGACTACAAAAATGCACTTCTATTTGTGATGGAAGTCGACACTTTTATAAAAAATTGTCCTGCTTTTAATATCCAGAGCACTGACCATGTGCTTTTCCTGGAATTGCGAAACGTTCAAAAATTGCAAAATGGCTGGATCCGGACAAAATGAAATGGAAACTGAAGAATTTGTTGTTGAAATCGACCTGAATAGTCTTGGAATGGACTGCAGTGATAATGGGGATCATGTAAGTGACAGTTGTAGTGATACAAATGATAATGTAAATTCTATAATTTCACTCCATCAAGAATTGGAGTCTGCAGGTGCCGAGAATACAAATGAAAATGTAAATAATCATTATGACTCTGAAACTGAAATTGAATATGTAGAAACGGATAGCAATGAGGAAGATGCAGACTATTACATTGTAGAATCTGACACAACTGATGATAATGAAGTAACTATTCCTTTAGAGAACTATGTCAATGATGCCGACTGTTCATCTGATTTGTCCAACAATTGGTCATCGACAGAGACAGGTTGCAGTGTTGGGCCATTTCTGGGGTCCTCATCTCTGCTCATGGATGCTGATAAGAGGGCACCACATCATTTTTTTGAAGCACTATTTGATGAACAGATGTGGGGAATTATAGCTGAGCAAACAAATATATATGCCCGACAAAGAAAGAAAGAAATAAATGGTGAAGATGTTATTGATGCACTAACTTCTGATAATTACCCAAAACACTCTAGAATCCTTACTGATTGGAAAGATGTTACTGCTGGTGACATAAAAGTATTTATGTGTCACGTTTTGGTTATGGGTACTACAAAGAAATCCCAGTTAGAGAAGTACTGGTCGAAAACTGATTTCACAATGATACCCTTCTTTGGTAGATACATTACCAGAAATCGCTTCCAAAGCATTTTTCATAATCTCCACCTGATAGACAACACTGCAAATGAAGGAAATCAAGACCCTCTGTGGAAATTGCGTCCTTTTACCGCAATGATGGATGTCAACTTCAAGCATGTCTACAAGCCTCATGCTGAGATCAGCTTGGATGAAAGCACGTGCCCCTTCAAAGGTAGAATTCGGTTCAAATGTTACAACCCTAGCAAGCCTAACAAGTTTCACATGAAGCTGTTCAGTGTTTGTGAAGCTGGCAGTGGATACACATTAGGATTTGAAGTCTACACAGGAAAAGAACACTCTGTGGGAGTATCTGCAGGTGTCTTGGATCAGTCCTGCACCAGAACAACGAAGATAGTGTTTGGCCTCCTGGAGAAGCTGGATTTACTTGACAAAGGTCACAGAATTTACATGGACAATTATTATTCCAGTCCAGAGGTAGCAAATGAACTGGCATTCAGATATACATTTATCTGTTCTACAGTGAGATCCAATAGGAAGGGATTGCCTTCTGCTGTTACAGGAGCCAAGCTGAAACCTGGTGAAAGTGTGTTTCGTCGTAATGATGAGGGTTTACTTGTCATCAAATGGTGTGACAAACGTTCTGTAACTATACTAACCACGATCCATGATGCAGTTCAAGTGGTGACAAAAAGGAAAAACAAAGATGGCACTCGAAAGATGAAACCCAAAGCTGTTGTGGATTATACACGTAACATGTCTGGTGTTGATCTTTTTGATCAATATATGCACTTCCAGTCAATCTTGAGAAAAAGCTTCAAGTGGTACCGTAAGCTTTTCCTCCACCTGTTCAACATGATTGTTGTGAATGCCTTTATTCTAAACAAAAAATTTGGAAGGAATCAACTCACACATTATGATTTTCGTGAATATATTGCAAAGTATTTGTTGGAAAAAGGACTTGAAGATGCCACATGTGTTCCAACTAAATGTCTACGTCAAAGTGATAACAGTCTTGAAAGACTTGTAGGCAGACACTTTCCAGAACGCATTACTGGTGATGGAGATGAACGAAAACGAAATTTGACACGGAACTGTCAAGTGTGTAATGTCACACAAAAAGAACTTGTTGCAATGGGCAAAGGTTACATTGATGTACCGAAGCGAAAAGTCAGTACATACTGGTGTCCTGAATGTAAAAAGGCTTTGTGCATAACTCCGTGTTTTGAACTTTATCATACCAAAGACAATTACAAACTTGCCATTTGTGAATATTTGTACCAGAAACAATTTGGTCTCTAAGAAAAGACAATGTATCTCAAGAAATCTTAGTCCAAAAGGCTTGGCATGTTATATTTATAAAAAGAAAACAAAATGTTTGCATGCAGAAATTTATTTTCAATCATATTTAGTTTTGTAGACATATATTTCTTCATATAATGCGCTTATGTTATTACTGTATCACAAAAGCTGCTAAGTACTCATCAATCTATGAAAAGATACTGGTTGTTAACCAAGTTAAAATTACGTTCTACCTTACACTCTGGAATAAATGAAACTAAATAGCTGAAAAGATTTGTCTCTCATTTCCCTTTTTCCAAATAATCACTATAAAATATGAAAAGCAGACTAAAAGCAATGTTGAGTTACAAACATCCTGAATACAATAGAATACATAAAGTCCTTGTCTCAAATGATTATGTGATATTTTGATAAAAAAGCAAACTCTAAAAACAACCTTGTGGTATAAACACAAAATACAAAAGCTTGGGTGCATGTTTACTGAAAAGCAAATGTGTAAAAACTACTGCATTACAAAGAGTCAAAAATCGAGTTTTTGCGGCTGCATAGATTCCTCATCAGGCAGAGAGTGTAGTACTTGGGGTGTGGCTGCTTTCACATTCAGAAGAGGTGTTGCAGCTGTAGCCTGTTGCTGAAATTGGGCGAAGTTCAGTACTCGCTTCACTGGTGTTGCGAAATCTTCTTTTTTCACTTTCACGGATGCTACTTTGTGTGCTGAAGGTGCCATAATAGTATGACGGTAATCTCCCCCAATTGGAGTAGCCATGACCTTTGCAGGAGTGACACCTGCAAATTTTTCGATTTCTGGAAGTGGTTCTTCAAAACGTTCTTTTGCCTCTTCTACAGCTTTAGCCCAGTGAACAGAATGTCCAGACACATCCTCGTCCCTCCACTTTCTTATCTCAGAATACCAGAAATCTTGCTCACAGATTTCTTGGGCTCAGTCAAAGGGCAAAACATCCTTCATGTTTGAAAATTTGACTGGCTTCACAAATCTTCCCATGCTTAGTGCTCGTGAATATGCAACTGCAGCCCCATCTGGATCCTGCTCCATTAGCAATGCTGTTGTTACATCTATAGCCTCGAACAGTGCTAAAATGTACTGTCGCAGTTTGCCTGGCAATTGCATCCATCTATGGGTGAGTCGTGTGTTATCAAAGACCTTGAGGACTAAACACTTTTGACCATCATCGCTGTATGGATCTTCATACACATCATCCTCAATATATGAGCGAGCAGGGGAATCCTCTACTCGTACATGTTTCCTTCTGCCAAGGTTTTCAGCCACATACTTCGCTTGTTGTGTAGCAGCCGCCTCTTCTTGCACAGACTGGATACCATACTCAAAATGTGGTGCCAGTTCCTTCAAAAAAACTACAGACTTTGATACTCGTTCAAAGTGATACATAATTGGAGGAGATGTAAAGTGTCCTGCATCAATGGCTAGACTATCAAGGGTAGGATCCATCAGATCATACCTCATTCCATTTCTCTGTAGCACCTGAAATGCATTTTCTTCGACATCTAGCCGGATGGCTTGGAAACGAAATCTGGCATTTGTACTGTGCATGACTATGGCGGGAGACATCGGCATATAATTCAGAATATGTGCGGCGCAGACCGTGGTGTACGATAATCCTTCTACTGTGTCACCCTGTGGGCTAGACTTTCCTTCGCCGTAGGCAAGTGGTGCTCCTCTGAATTTAAGTACCCAGTCTGGTCGACATGATTTGGTTGGTCTGGCAATGGGTACATCATAATCACCATGACCTGAAGCCTTCTTCTGATCGAACAAGCATTCGAGCATGAGACCATGTCGGTCAGTTTCAAATTCTTCCTTTGACCAACTATAGCCATCAACTATGTGACTGCAGTACTCAAAAAAAATATTGTCATCCTCTTCTTCATTGCCTGCAAGTAACTTCTCTGCATATGGTCTCACTACAGATGCTGAATGTTCGTGCTGTGGTGTGATTGATCTCTCCAGGTCTGCTAAACATTGTGATATGTTGAGAATAGAGCACCCCACTGCTCCTGCATGCGAATTGTAATTGGAATTCACAACTAAGCTGGATACCAACCCAACTATGTTTGTGGACCATTCAGCTGGGCTGTATGCAAACCTAGCACGTGGTGACAATTTGCTTGCCTTCACATTTGCCAGGAAATCTGCCTCAAACCCTTCACTGGGAAGTGACCATCTATAAAAAGGTAAAAAAGTATTGTAGATATGTTCCAGATTAGCCATAATAATTTCACAATTGAAAGCAGTAAATTGAGATGGTAAATGGTGTTTTTAGAAATTTACTTCATGACAATATAATAGTTTTACATTCATGCCATGAGCATGTGACTGAAGAATGTCACTTTTTTCAAGTAGTGACTTTTTCCAAGTAATGAAATACACTTACTTGTATGAATCATGCGCCAAGGGATCTTTTGTGACATTCAATTTCTCAAAGAGTTGAATAGACAGCTTGAGTAATGCTGCTCTCGTTTCAATCGCGTCTTGTTCCAAGTAAACATGTCTGTGAATTACACGGTCATTTTCTACGCCTGCAGTTGTAGAAATCTGTGTCTGCTGGAAATTGAACCAGCGTTGGTTGAATTCTGGATAAGGACTTCCTTTCAATCTCAGAAAGACTGGATCTAGCGTGGCAGTGTTTGTGGTTAACACTGCCTGCAGTTGACACCATGCACTTGGTACCTATAAATTTGATTGAAAGGAGTTTACAATATACACAAAAATCCAAATTTTGGTTGAAAGAAACTTCAACAGTATGCAAAAAAATTATGCAGGTCATAGATGTACAATTACATATTACATTGATGCAAGTAAACTAGATCTATGCCTTACCGATTCCGAAAACTTGTCTCTTGCGTGGCCTGTGCGAAACTTGCTTTTGGCCTTTCTCCTTTCTCTTTGTTCAAACGACAGGTGTTTTTCAGGTGCCACGTATTCCCTCAGTTCCTCGACAGTAGGCATGGCTTGAGCTCCAGTAAGCGTTTCCATCTAATAAGAAAATAGAGTAATGAATACAACATATATCTAGATCTAGCTTCAACATGTACTTATGATCATGATCATGCTAAAAAGTTTTTATACAAATATTTCAAGTGATTTCATTTCTTGAATATGTTGAAATAAGGTTATTGAATAGTAAATAAAAAAGTTATGCAATTAATCTACATTTGCCACTTTTTGGAAGTAACAGATAGTGGAAATATTGTTTCACTTACTTTCAATGTGTCTGTCCACATAGACGGTTGACGAAGGAATGCAGTAACAGTTAACCTATTTTATTTTGCGCGCATTTTCATAGCCAATGGCAGGCAATAAAATTAATGACGTCTGGTGCTAAAAATAAACTTTACCACTGGTGACACTGTCAACATTATCGGCATTTAGCGTAAGTAACTTTAAAGTGTAGTGCTGATGTTTCAGCACAAAGCGGAACTAGGTTTTCCTATACATCTCGAACTTATCTGGTCATTTAATTTTTTGTTAATCCCAGTTTACTGCGCGGTTTGTCCTTCGGAAATTATATTAAAAATTTTATTCAAACTTCTGTTTGATAGACGTTCTCTTTAAGGGACGAATTGGTGAAATAAATCAGGATGACTTGTACTTCCAAAATGACTTACCAAGAAACTACTAAGCGTGTTGTAAGTGAGAATGAGGTGTCTGTCACATCGATATGAGTTACAAAGTAACAAAGTTCATAACACAATACTCCACGACAACATTAACACCAACACCGACGTCGATACACCAGCAATTTATCATCAACCACGACCAAGACGACGACGACGACAACTGAAAACACAAACAACTACTTCCAGAAGTGAAGCAGGTGCAGCACCGGGGTTGAGGTCACACGACACTTGCGTTGAAAGACATGGGTAGTATTGCAACTGTCTTTACTGGATAATTTGCGAAATAATTAGTTTAGCATTAAGGATTAGCAATTAGTTGTCCACCGAGTTCCCACCCTATTCACTAAAGTCTGCAGATGTGTGAAATAAGCAACTGGTAAATGGCCTGTTTGCGCGGAATTTCGGTATCCTCAATGCTGCAGAATTCTTTTCGCGATTACCATATAAAATTGACATGAAATAAGTTGGTCATTTTTATTTATCATTCTGTGTTATTCTTGTGAATGCTATTTTAAAAAAATCGCACCAGAGGTGGATCTGAGGACTAGCGCGCAGGCAAGAAAGCGTGCAAGCGAGACATCCACCCTGGCTTTGAAACCCAGGGCAGACGTC
>JBCAUG010076238.1:0-22648 GCA_038406175.1 Haplosyllis leylae | reverse complement strand
AGCCAGATTCATAGCACCCCTCATAGCTACCTCAAAAATGACCATTTTGTTCAATGTCAGGACTCTGAAAGAGTTAATGGACGTAACGTGATAAATGAGAACATTTACCATTCTGCTGTTGTATAATCACCAACGTGGGATAATTCAGCTTGTCTCTCTACCGTTTCCCATGGAAGAGAACAGGTATTGGTTGCGATCGTTAAAGGTTTTTTTGCAGGTAGCACCTCTTCTTAAGGTTGTCTTGAAAGGATGAAGCATCTTCTTTTCAGCAGTAAATACTTCTGTAAATCAATGATTCCTCTGCGCAGAGGGATAAATTTGCAAAAGACGACCACTTTATATCAAACAGGAGATGAAAACATCTCCCGGAAAATAATATCAAGTTTCATCATTTAGTATCCAAATTTTTTCCGCTTCTTTGTTGGCAGCAAGAAAAAGAAACAGATGAGATACGCCATTAACAAATATCTCAAGAGTATTTACAAAATGCTGCATTTTAACGTTCATAGGGATCAAACTAAAACTACACACCAACAGCGCTTTGAGTTTTTTATTACAACCGTTGGCACGGAAGACAAATCAGGCATTAACAGTAATTCTCAAGGCAATCGCCTGTGTTTGATGTAGAACTGGCTGTGTGAAAAGTATTACCGCTACAGAAAATAACCGAAGCGTCTCTTAGAAGTGCACCTGATGTCGTCTTCGCGATAGATGGCAAATGAAATTGTGGAGAGAATCTTCTTGTATCAAGGACAGTAACCATAGCATAGAAAATTAACTTTGAGTTCAGACATGCTTAAATTAATTGAATGCGGCAAGTTTTTAAAAACCCTTGAGAAATCATCAAGATCTCTGATCAGGTAAATGCGGGCGTACAGACAATCCGAAAGCTTGAAAGGTTGAAAAACGGCATGCCCCACTGTACTACTGTCAGGCTTCACACTGAAATTATGTTAGTCTCTTGATCCAATAACTTCGATTGTACCCTGGTTTTGGTCCTAACGACATGGAATTCCGCACTAGAAGAGCGGCAAATGAAGGGAATTTTTCAGTGAAGGCCATCAATTTGTGGCAGCTTGACCAGGAGAGCATTGACATTTAAACGATGGAAGGAGATTTAAATTGAACTTCCTGACTTTGCCCCGGCAGTGGTGCTTATCTCCAGACGAGAATCAATACACGTTATTTGCTTGGGAAAACGGTTCGCTACGACCCCATTGCTTTCCTTTTTAGCTTCAGTGAATACTCGGCACGGAGTGTTCATTTCGTGTTTGATGGTCCATTTTATTACTTTTCTAATTTTGAGGAATCAACCATTTTGAACAAAAACTTGTTGTGAAATTGAAACTGATTTAATGAGCGTTCATAGATCTTTGGAACTCCAAAGTTGGAGTTCATTTGACATGTTGGTACTACAAAACTGAAAAGCCATCTTTTACAAAATCTTTCTTCGTGAACTTAGTTATGTACCCAGTTGCACAACATTTATGACAGTAGACACATAAGGCTCATCATCAAGGTAAACTTTGGAGGTATCGATAGTCACAAAAATATTACGTTAATAGATTATCATCGGTGTGACTTGCATCGTCTTCCATTACGGGCTTATCTTTGCTAACAGTAGACAGCTTATTATTGGGTCACTGAGGGGACATCGTGGCTATTGTCTTATAATTGAAGCTGCTGGAGCTTTAACGCTGACGTGTTGCATCCGGAGGCTTGAGTACAAAACACGACCGGACCGGCCTAGTTCGTTTCTTGTAGCAATCTCGTCAACTAATTACTGATTTACTGTGAGACAAACACAGTACTGTCACTGTGGGTCTCAGCAGTGTGGACATAAGACGTAATTCAATCTATTCCGTGCAGTGTTCCTTACTTCCAACAATTACTGCACCACTCTTTAGTACACCCACCACCTCATTTCACTTCTTCATGTAGGAGAATATCCTGCTCGTAAAAGGGATTTAACTGCCCAAAAGAACAATAAAATATGTTGTGGGAATATTTTGATTAGAACTACCGTAATGACCTAATTGTGATCTTAAAGGGAAGGTAACTGTCCAATAGAGAGTAACAGGAGAAAGTTGTTCTAACGCAGAACTGCAGTGCTATTCAAATCATCACAACTCGTTCAATGGAATCTGGTCCTGTTACCCAACAGAACTTAAACAAAAACGCCGTATATTTGTTGACGGCTGAAAGTGGTGTGAATGTCCTCTCAGTGTTTTAGAGAAAGAAGCTGCAGCTAAATTCATTTCATTGGCCGGACAAATCGAGTCACTGAGGATGTTTGCACAGCCGTTATTACCGGTGACATTGGACGGAAAGAGTCACTTACAGATGTGCTGCCATTCCTTCTGGTCATCAGGCTTCATCCAAAGCTATGCCCAAAACAGCTCTTACCTGTCCCTCATTACGTAAAGTAATTGGATCGTGTTTACATTTGCGTAAAACGTATTCGCATTGTCCACTAGAATAAGATAGTGATTCAGACTGTACAGATGGAAAGCCTTTTATGGTTTAATCACACTGGCTTACTCCGGGACCGGGACCAGCACCGAGACCGGGACCAGCACAATAGGAAACAATGGGTCCCAGTCCCTGTGTAATGTGAAACATTCTGCACAAAATCATACAACCCATTTTTTCCAGTCCCGGTTACGGTGCCCAGTTCCGGTCCGGGAGTAAGCCAGTGTACATAAACCATTAAGGACACGGTAACTGACTGGTATGGCGCTCATGTTTTGCTGCTTTTTCTAAACTGTTGTTTGTCTCAGTAGTATGTTGTTAAACATATATTCTATAGATGGTACCAACAACAAAGCAAAATACTAAGGAAGGAGACTGCAAATTGTGGATTAACAAACCTTTCTTAAATCGTTCGCCAAACAATCGCGAATTTTAAATTGAAATACAAAATGAGGAGTACACATTTCAAAGTGAATTCGATTTGTATCCTTTTGCCTCATTGCCCTTCAACACCAAAGACCTTCCCATTTGAGTCTCTGCTTGAACAAAATCTGGTATTTTGTTGGCAGTGAAAAGCAACCTTATATTCGCTACTTGTTGATCATGTAACGAGAATTCTCAGAAGAGATAATCAATATTGCATTACTTACAGTTGACTAATTTTTGATGGCTAAATCAATGAGGTTGCTGTACTACTAATGTTGATTTGTAATGAAACACAGGCCTGGCTGTTTGAAGAGTTATTCCGTTATTACTTACTACAATTAATCGTCAAGACGTCAGCTTTCCACCGCAAAACCAATTAGCTGCCCTACCTCAAGCTGAATTAATTCGTGAAGTTTTCAAGTAATTAATCTGATAAATTTGTATCTGTGAATTAATCTTCTTTCATACATGCGAATTTTTTATCCAATTACAAAATGTGTGCTAAGTACTGTAGTCTTTGTGTCAAGAGTAGCTGACCGAAAAACATCTTAGCCGTGTTTCCATGTTTCTTTGTAGCCGATGAGTTTGTATAAGGGAGTAAGGATGGAACCAAATTAGAAGAAATGTCAAAAGAATGGATTCCACAATAATATGTTATAATTGTACCCCCTACTTGAGAAATGAACAGACACTGATTGATACGTGTATTTGTTCAAATTTGGTTGTGTTTGAAACATCTTTCCATTTGAACTGAATATTTCGTAACTTTTTCATTCCATTTCATTTGCATTGGAACAGCATAGTTCAGAAAACAGCTGTGCGAGAAAGCGTTGGCCAAAAAAAAAACGCGTTTAAGCCAGATGGATTTTCTAGAAATTGTAGACAGAAAATTGCTAAAGGGGAATTTTCAGGCAACTTTGCTGAGACTAGTATTTATTTCATTATATATTTGCAATTCGACACACGCTTGTCCGTATTGTTAAGATGTGGATAGCATACTTATTCCTTTGAAGCTCGTTGGAAATATAGATTTACTCTAAATGAACATTAGATTTGTCAGGAAATATGCCTTTTCAGTCATTTTATTCTTGGGTTTTCCACAGAGAGTGGCATTGGTAAAAGTTTCTTTTCATTTGTGAAAAATAACATAAAGAAGGAAATTGAAGTGGGTTGAAGTTTCTGAAAAATCCCAGAATCGATTATTAAACAAAAATCTCAAAACAACAAAAGCCGGGGCTAACCATCAGTAAAGCTACATTAGTTTCCATAAATATTTTATTTTGACAACCAACAAATGTCATCAGATGTCTTTCTTATGGTAAATTGTGTCTGCAACAAGGTGAAATGTACAGCCGTAAATGATAGATTTCCCTTGTATCTCTTATTGTCCGTTGGCAGTTTATTCGGTTATTACCTCAACCTTCGTTTACTTCGAAAGAAAACAATGCTGTTACTAGATGTTTCTAGTTTGTTTCTTTTGTTTGGTGACAAGGATGACAGATCAAAATTAAACCCTCCATGTCGAAAGGTTCCAATTTGTATTGGTAAAATTCTTGACTCCTCTGTTCTTCTTATATTTTTCAGAGACTATACGTATTATTTAACAATTTGTTTTCTCATTGTAGTCGTTTGGTTGATCGTGTTGAAAATATGAAGAAGAACGCGATGGGGAATGGTTCCACTCAGTGTGTCCTGTGCGCAGATGAGTTTGGATTACTTGGCGCTTCTCCTACTTACTGTGACGACTGCAGAAAGGTTTGTGTTTGATTGTCAAGGAAACAAACTAAAACTGCTTGTATTTTCTTTTTTGTTCTCTGTAAAACGATTGCGTTGAATAATTCAGTGGAATAATTTATTTTAAGGCTGTTTGCACGAAATGTGGTGTGGATACAGTGAACTGTTTACATCAACCTTTGTGGCTGTGTAAAATATGCAGCGAAAATAGAGAGGTACATAGTTATTTTTAATGTTTGTGTATCTTTGAATATGTTCATTTTACTTGGAATAAAAAGAAAAAGATGTAATTGATAGATTTCGTGTTTCTTGCCCGTGCCCCACCTCTTCCCGAGTCTCAAGACCCACAACTGAGCATACTTCCTTCCTGGTCGCATGTCAGGAAGATAAGATGTTAGACGGACCCATATGCAACCGCTAAGCTATGCATGCTAACTTGAGATGGATTGTGTTGACAACTATTTGAGCCTGTGTAAACGTAAATTAGCCAGGAAATCATTCAAATTATGCTACTGGAAATTATATACTGCAAAAAAAAAAGACGGCGATTGCAATTGAAAGGAATCTGAAGGAAATATTTACATCCCTAATGTTTACAATTCTCAAAACTAAACATAACTTAACATTTGATTTACGTTAGTTGTGGAAACGATCTGGAGCATGGTTCTTCAAAGGAATACCTAAGTACATTTTACCGTCGACTAAAGGTAGAGGACATCACTATGAATCAAGTAGTCACCGTAACAGCCCGAAGGGTTACCGTGGAGAGGCTAAACGTCCGCACACAGGAAGCACGGGCAGAACCTACAACACTTGGCATAAAGGTGGCAGGCGTAAGTGTGTTTCTTTAAAGTGAAAGATGGGAACATTTCCGCGTAATTACATAACTTAAGACGTCATTTCTCAGTTAGAAAACTCTATGCGGTTGCGTTGTATAATTAAATCCATGACATTAACTCGCTTTTTTGTAACGAATATGTATATACATATGAAATAACAGATCTTAGATGTCAAAAGTCCTTTTTAGCACCCAATGGAGTTTTAGTAGTTTTTCAAACCATGGAAGATAGTAAGTAATGTTACACACGTGATGTCATTGCACGCTATTTCAGAGAGTTACGGAGACAGTTCGGATCATGAGTCTTCCAGCTCAGACGACGATGATATCAGTATTGGAAAACACAGATCAGCTCGACACTCTGCTGCGCGCCACGCACACGATTCAGGTGAGGTACCATCATTTTACCAAACACCGTTTCTTTTCAAATAATATCCATGTAACGTAGATATACATTGTTACCATGGTGTTTTAACTTTTCTTTTCAATTGTGTCCCTTCCATAAAGACTGAACAAAACTATTTGTTGGTTTGTTATATTTGTTTCAACAATTTCAACATTTGAACTGGGCACATAGAACCCAACTGTGCCGAGTTCTCTGCAACAGGTCAATTGATTTCTACCAACAAATACATTTTCCAGTCTTGTCAACAAAATTTCGTCATCGTGTTTAGTGCCATTGACTAAACTTATTGACCGTGTAAAAGTCGATGTGAGCAATACGTCGTTGGAAACATATGACGAGAAAATACATGAACCTGTGTTATTCTGACCAGTGGTGAAAGAGTAAAAATATGTCAACACTGACCAGTTTCCTTTATTTATTTTCAATGACTCAGATTTTCTGTGACCAACTGATTTATTTGAAAAAAAAAGACAAAGACAAATACCTAACATCATTTAATTGCTCATGTTTCCTAAGCATCCTTCGGTTGATATTGTTGTTATATTTGTCAATATTGTAAATATGATTTGAATAATTTTATCCTTTCTTACAAAAGTGTTACAGAACACAAACAACCAACATTCATTTGTAAGCGGTACAGATAACAACAGGAATCCAACTAAAACAAGTTCCTACAGCAGCTAAATATCATAGTAACCACAGAATGTGCCCCTCTGAAATCAATGTTAAAGACGAATCAACAAAGTGTCACGCACAGCTAATTCGGACGCTTTTGACCATCATAATGTGCGCAAAGGTCGAAAGATAAAAATAACAAAATTCACAGAAGCAAAAGTCAGTTTGACTTTTTGCTGAAACATA
Organism: Haplosyllis leylae; assembly: GCA_038406175.1. Lineage (NCBI taxonomy): Eukaryota > Metazoa > Annelida > Polychaeta > Phyllodocida > Syllidae > Haplosyllis > Haplosyllis leylae. The sequence continues at coordinate 15,911 of JBCAUG010076238.1, read as the reverse complement.
ATGAGGCTGGACTGGTAGATGAGCAAAATGCCAACGTAACAGACAATAAATTCAGTTCAGGCTACACCTTAAGTTCAAAGGAAAATATTTTGACGGGCAAGAAGTGGATAGTGAGTTTGACAGAACATTTTCTTGCCTATTCTAACCGGGACGTCACTAATGTAAACTATCAACATGTGTAAAAGTAGAAATGTATTTGGACCATAGATTTAGCCTATATCCACACTGAGCGAGACCGTTACCACCTAAAAATGGATATGGCATCCATTTACCCATGGCATCTCTGGCAGTAACTCAAGCAGCATTGTTTAGTATGAGTGGTGCAGTTGAAATCAATGTATTTCTTTCCACTCGCGTCAACACCAGCGGCAACTCTCTTGCTTGGTGTGAACAGACCCTTTCAGAGAGACCCGTGATACTACCGAGCAGTAGCGCGAGTCTTTCTAAATCAACAATTTGGACTGATTTTGAGATTCAGACATAAAGGCTGTAGTATAATGGAACCGTTTCTCCTCTCTATTCGACGGAAATTTCTGAAATTATTTAACACGGTATTGGAATATTTAGATTCAGAAAGAAATACTACTAGCAGATATTCAGTAGTAATGACTAGGTTTAATATAAATAGCACAAGAATCTTAAAACAACATAACAAAAAGGTTTTTCAATTACCTTGAGGTTTAACTAAAAGTCTAAAATTCCGTGCGTGACATTTTAATACGTTTTTGATAAAAGTAAATGAATTTAAATGCAGCAAGCGTACTTCCGTGAAAGCAATGAACAATTTTGATTTTACTGCTATGAAATATTCCTTTAATGCCTAAAAATAGGACTATTCAGATTGCCATCATCAGTATTGTTTCAGCTGACCGAGATACCCAAGTGGTGAAACTTTGTTTGAAGGTTTCGTATTCCTCAACAAATACATTATCATGCCGTTAGGAAGCAAATCGTAATCTGTCATTGTTAACGCTAAACCTCGGAAGGTATTTAATTTACACATTCAATAACTTTAATTCAGCACCAACACACTGACAGCCTCGTCCCATCCCAGGTAAACCTGAGTTATCATGTCATGAGACGTATGAAGTGATCATGTCACATTTTGCTTCGTATAATATTTTTGTAGTTTTAGATGACGTTGTGAATTTTTTGTATTCAGTTAAAGTCAGTTTGTACCGGGTGAAAGTTGAACAATTATTTTGTTTTAGTTGTGTTTCTGTTACTTGTTTCTCATGGTGAAAGCTTGTCCTTTTGAGTGCAATTTTCAATTTATCACTGCAACAAGAGAAATCTAGACCATCATTTTACTATCATATGTATTTGTACTCTTTTCCTGTGAGAGCATCATTCGTTAATCCAATAACTTTATGAATTCCAGTGAGAATTAATTTATATGTTGATAAAACAGTTGGCCAGGTTTTCACCACCAAATTGATTCACCCGAAGAATGAATTTAGCTTGAACCGCACGCGCGCTGTAGTGTACATCTAGCTAGGCCAGTTGTTTTCAGACACAAGTACAACATGTCAAAATCAGCAACATGGAAATCTATTGAATTTGCAAAATGTAAAACGAAAAGATGTCAGATACAAGATTGAAAAGCATGTTCAGAATAGTTCCGCACTGCAAAGATTATTTGTCCACGATGAGAATAGGATCACTCACTCCGCATCACTCCAACCCTTCATACATTACCCTAAAGCTTTGCTCACACTTAGCGTCGAAGTACCGGTATCCGTTAACGATTCAACATTGTATCAATGGTGACGGCACAATGAGATCTTGACCTGCTCTTCCCGTCAACATGCCCGTGACTAGAGACACAAAGGTAAACGTTGACGGGTGCGTTGAAGAACACAGGCACTTTCACGTTATGTGTCAGCCTTCCATTCCCATCTCCCATAATCAAAACCATCAGCTTGTGGATGCTTTATGGAGAGGAGTAGAAGGATTGTGGATTCCACCGTGAATTCTTGAAGGTCCTTCAGCGACCACTGACAGTTTGAATCTTGTTCCAAGTCCCAGTCACATCTTGTCACAGCTGGTGTTCAACATTCATAGCGAATGCACTGCATTACTGTCCATTGAAAACGGGCACTATTTATTTTTAATTATCCATTCCCAGATAAATGCCAGTACACAACAGGGCCCAATGATGATAACAGACTTAGTTTGAGATAGAGTTGTCAATTTTAGCCACAGTTCGTAATTTTATGAATTCTTATTATCTATTTTTTTCTCTTTCCAAAATCGAAGAGAACTTTTGAAATAGTTTTCATACTTGAAGCTTGTTTTCTGTTTGATTTATCTTTTTGATAATTCGATAAATTTGTGCAACGACCTGACGTGAAAATACTTTCAGATATATTGGTAAAAAGGATGTTCAGTTGTGTTTTTCTTAAGTAGTATTTGACACATGATCCATAGCTACATTGTCATCTCCCCTGAGTAATTTATCATATCATCAGCACTGATCTGCATGTGAGTGTTGCAGCTTCGCATGTGTAACACAGCGAAACGTTTAATCAAACAGAAGATCGGGTGTTGTGCTTTCAGTAAAATTAACCGTCCACTTTCAGTACAAGATAGTTAATTCTTAAATAGATTGCATAGAAAAATAAATAAAAAGAAGTTAGATGTATCAAATGTAGCGAAATTATGTTGTCACCATGCTTTAGTCTCTTACACACTGTGAAAACTACCAATATAACATGTGTATTAATATCTGCATTGAATTTTATTTTCTTCCTCAGAAAGTGACAATCTTAGCGTCGGATCATCTCGCAGTAGTAACCCCGCCCTTGGCCACCAGGGGGAGTATGACAGTCGTAATCTCCGTGGTGACCATTATTATGGCGGCCACAGCGCCACCGAGAGTTCTCGCGAAGATGATCCACGACACGAATATGAGACAGAAAGTGACCGGTCGAGCACAGGAGGTAAATTCATGAACTACATTGCAAGGAAGAAAACCTTTAAAAATCAATATCCACTGCGCCGTCACTAACAGTGTCTTGTCTCATTCTCCTTGAAAGTGCGTTCATTTATAACCACTGCCTTACAGCGTAATTCAAGAAACCAACGGCTTCTCGGCCGTCCAGGGTTTGAACTGCGGCCTTTGGCTTTGTGAATAGGGCTGTTAATATTCACGAGCGCATTACACTGAGTGAGCGTGAAAACGAAAAAAAACATCTTCAGTCATTGCTGTCACTCGATATGAATAGCACATACATTTTTCTGACGACCCATGCACTAGTATAACTCATCAGAAATTTATCTATTTTTTCATTGCTCAGAAATATTTAATATCACCCTGCCTTCTCCGAAAAAGGACAATAGCACGTTTCACCTCTGTCACTTGACTTTTGTTTGAAAAGTTGTCTTAATATTAATTCCAGTGGCAAATGTTCAGGGTGAATCGTCAAATTATTAAATTAGTGTGTTCTACTTGGAGCGCTACATCCTTTTGTGAAAATACAAATTAATTATTTGTTTCAGTATTGAGTCGCAATGGTTCCATGAGATCCAACACGGAAAGTTTGCAGAACTATTCGGTTAATAAAAGGTTAGTAAGTTAACATGCAGCAATGAAATGACGAGCAGGTGTATGACGCATTGGCAGTGATTATACTACAGCCTTCCCTTTTCGCAATTAATGCTGCATTGTAATAACTGTGTGCGAATACGTTATTGATGTAGATACGACGATGAAACCGATGGTGCATATGGTAGTTATGGTAGCAAGTCAACTAGTGTAACCAATGATGATTATGAGGATCCATCATCATCTCCAGATGATGGTTGTAAGCAATAATTTCTTAATTTATCAATAACACTAAGTGTCATAAAGGAGTACACATTGAATGTACTAAACACCGAATTGTTACCTAGTTCGAATTATTATCTTTTTGCTAAGAAAGTATCATTTATATTACGAATTTTTCCTTTCAGCTTCTTTGGGCAGTTTAGAATTTTCACTGTTGTATGACAATAGTAACTGCGCTTTACACTGTACAGTCACAAGGGCCAGGGTAAACCACTTAACCTTTTCATTGAAATTACCGGGTGTAGATTATGTACTTCTAGTATTTATATCTTAGATTATTGGCTTGTAGGTAATCATTTTACCCTCTCACTAATAATGGTGCGTTTGCACTGGCTGACACCTAGAGACTGAAAAAATGGCTTGTGTAGAATTGTATGGAGATGTTCATACTGCACAGAGACAGATACCAACACAGATTCCCATTGAGTTCTGTATCCTTGTTATCGGTCTCTGTCTTGGTGTCGGCAAGTGTAAATGTGCCATTTCTGCACCTGAGCCAAACCATTACTTGCGACTTTTTGTGACTTCAGTTTGTTTCAAGAAAATATTTTCGCATGCCACATTGTAGAATTTACCGGCCATGGATTCCAATGGTTTATCAGATCCCTACGTGAAACTCCACTTGCTTCCAGGTGCTAGCAAGGTAAATCTATCAAGGCCGAATAAAGTAGCTGTGCATTATTACTCAATTTGTTCAATTCATTTGGTCATATTAGTGCATATTACAAAAGTAATTTTATTTTCATTTCAGTCGTTCAAACTTCGAACAAAGACAATAAACAAAACGTTAAATCCAGAGTGGAACGAATCGCTAACTTATTATGGAATAACTGATGATGATATGCGCAGAAAAACAATTCGCTTGTCCGTTCTGGATGAAGACAAATTCGGATTTGATTTCCTCGGAGAAACCCGCGTCCCATTGAAGACGCTGAAGCCGGCCCAAACAAAGAACTACAATATCTACCTTGAAAAGCACGTACCGGTGTGTATTCTACACTTTCTATCCATCAAAATGTGCTTCTCTTTATTTTGATGTCAATATTGTTTGGATCTTAGCTGAGAGAACTTAAATTGTTCTCATGTAGACTGTTGAGCAGTCAACTGGATCAAAGTGTCAACCTGTTGCTTTGAAGAATGCTATTACGATAAGTTACATATGATTTGACAGGGAAAATACCAATTTATTTAGGGTTTGCATTAAAATGATGCGGTTGTTCACAAAACTTTTTCAAACATGGTGTAAAAGAATTCAGATTAGAAATATTTTTAATACAGGAAGAACAGTTGTTCACAAAGGTAAGGATGGTGTGGTTATGGAATAGAATCAAATAAGCTTTCTCGAGTGGAGCATAATACTTTCCTTCTTGTTACGTCTTTCGCGGTATCTCATTTAATCCTCTTCGCTGTGGATGCAGGATTAATGTTTGTTGGCCAAAACAAGTTTAAGAAGATCACTGCTTTCTTATTAATTAAGATATGCGGGGTTTTTTTTGTGTTTTTTTGTTTCTTGGCTTCACCACTTCCATACTGTCCCAGGCCAAATACAGGCGAGCCAGTGTTTCAAGATCACTTTGTGGGATTTTTATCAGAAACCTTCGTGACAAGTCCCATTCAAATCCGTTAGTTTGGAAATACTTTTGGTTAGTCACCGTTTACGTTAATAAATTTACATTTACATTAGGTCCTGCTTTACGTCTAACTCCTCCTTATGATGCCCTCAACCTAATTTTCCTCCAGCTTTGAAGGATATGAACGCTTTTATAGTTTATCATGGTACTGACTTGCACAAGCATTAGATACTTCTTTTACATTTGGTCGATTTGGTACTTAAGATTCTAGATACGTGAAAGACATTCTTGTTGCATATTAATGCTAAGAACAGAGAAACGAGAATTACAAGAAATATTCATGTTATGCATTTATGTTGTCCAACAGAAACACATTTTCATAACCAAATGTGTTCTCCTTCAATTACTTTTTCTCCAGAGGAGGTTCAACAAATTGTTTTTGTTTTTCAATGGAATTACATTGTATTTAGTTTGTAATGTACATTGTTATCAAATACTGTTTACGCGTTTGCGCTAAGAAAATTGAGTGTTTTGGTTTATAGCAGAGCTGTTTGTATGTAGAACAGCTTTGCTCATGTAATGGGAAGGACCTTTGGACGGTTTTTTTAAGAATTGTATGTATTTTAACAGGATTTTTGATTTCATGAAGGATATTTGGCATGCAAAATATTTTGAACGGTACATTTCCAATAACAGCTGTACCATAAGCTAACGGCTTGCTTGTATTGTGTGATTGAATGCAGACATCTACAGATGCAAATATTGGTTGTTTTCTGACAAAAATTACCACTTTGTCACAAATAACCTTTTCAGAGTTAAAATATCTGTGCTTGTGCATTGGTCGGTAATGATTTTTGTTGAGTTTTTCGGTTTTAAACTAACCTTTCCTGGTTTGCTTTGCTTGAAACGTTATTTTCTTCATTTCAAATAAGTTACTACACAGTTTTATGTTTGGTATTAATTCAGACCGTACGCGTAAGTTCATTTATTTGTCCTAAATTAATGTTTCCATTTCTGTCTGAATTAATTTATGCTGAATTTTTAAGTGATTTTTCTTTGTTTCCCGTTTCAGTTATTATATCACAAGTTGGTTAAGTGTGTAGCAATGCAAAACAATCTTGTTTTAAACACAGTTCAGTTGTGTACTTTACATTAATTAGAAGCAGTGAAATATTAAGCCGTTATTGTTTTTCTATGAGAACTCTTCTTTGTTTTTCAACAGGCTGAAAGAGAGGACGACTTCATCGTTAACGAAAGAGGTCGCATCCTGATCTCCCTGAAGTACAACACACAGCGGCAGCAGTTCACTGTGACAGTTCATAGGTGTGCAGGCCTCGCTGCTATGGACAGCAATGGATACTCAGATCCATACGTGAAAGTGTAAGTAAGCGTATAATTCGTCATAACATCTTTAACATATTAGTGTGCACGAGTATCTATGGTACCACACCCACCTTGTGTGTGTGTGTGTGTGTGTGTGTGTGTGTGTGTGTGTGTGTGTGCGTGTGAAGAACTGTCTGCAAGGAAAAAAATTCACGTAGAAATTCCTTTCTTCTCAATCATTTCATTCCCTTGAATTAAGCTTCCGCAGCTTTTATCACAGCAATGATACGTGTACTTGATTTTTTCTAGCAGACAGGTAATTCACATGCATTGTTTAACATATACAGATTCAGACGGTTTTATGGATCTGCGTCTGTGCGCCTGTCCGTGCGACATGCTTCTTTATTCGTGTGCGTTAAGAAAATTAGTAAAGGGAAATAAGCTCCTTTCTTGGAATTTGGAAATATTGTCAATATTTCGCAATTATTTGTAGGTATCTTAAGCCAGACAAGGGTAAGAAATCCAAACACAAGACAAGAGTCGCTCGCAGGGCACTAAATCCTGAATTCAATGAGGTTCGTCCTATTTTCCTTTTAGTGATAGGAAGTTGAAATTTTTATCAAAAAAACTAACCGACGTATTTTTGATCGTTTTCAGGACTTCGTGTATGACATTAAGCAGGCCGAATTAGCAAAGAAGACCTTGGAAATTACTGTCTGGGATCACGATGTTGGAAAAGCAAACGATTACATTGGTAGCTATGACTACTTTTCGTTCAGTCTCTCATACCATCGCATTAACGCAATGGTGTCGCATGTCTTCACGCAGAAGAGACATCAATTAATTTCCCGTGTACATTGTCGCAATTTACTTTGCACTTCTTCAAGTATTATGTAGCAAGGTAACTGAACCTTCACTTGTCAAATTAGGTGGAGTTCACCTCGGAATCAACTCAAAAGGCGACAGGTTGCGGCACTGGTTTAACGCATTGAAGACCCCGGACAAACGTCACGAAGCATGGCATCCACTATCCGCCGACGTTCTACCAGACATTAAATGAAAGCAAGAAAACTAGACCAGAAAATGAATTACATGATTCGCTGGGTCTTTAGAGGGCATTGTTTAAAGTGTACACAACCCAGAGAAAGTGTTCGTGGATTAAAAGTAATTCACCAACCATGGTCTGGTACTCCACAGTAAGAGCTTATTGAACGCACGCATCTGCATTTGGATTCAATACATCTGATACAATTCATACAAAGCGGCAAGAGCTTGAACTTATGGAAATTAAAATGTCCTTTGGAAACTAACTTGTTATCTAACTTGTTCATTGTTGATGTATTCTTTTATTGGGGAATTGTTTTGGGGCAAGTGTAAGGTGGTAAAAGGCCATGTATTTGTACTTGTCACAGAAATAGAAAGCATTTTGTTCTGCCTGCACATGTACCGTGATTGATAGACGTGCATTCCTTGGTAACTGGTCACAAAACAAAGTCCGGTGCTAACTTCCTTTGAATATGTAAAATCAACGTCCTTTACTGTTAGCTGCTACAAAATGTTAAAACATTAGCCTTCAACATGGTTTATCGATTTATGTGATATGTTTATGATGTCGTTTCATGTTGCTATTTATCAAAAAACCAGGGGGTAAAATCAATACCTCATCAGCATTTTACATTTTGTTTTTAACGCAAGAGAATTGTTTGTGGTCACTCTGAACTATGTCAATTCTCATAGGTTGTTTAGGTGTGTTCTGTTACTGTCAGTCTACTTACAGACTTACCTCCAGACTTTTTTGTAATGGAGACTACTTTTTTTTATTAAATCGCAAGTCAAAGATCCTTTGCAATGAATGACAAAGTCAAAGGTATTCATCATTTTCAGACCTTTAATCTAGTTACTGACGTGAAATACATTTACAAAGCAGTGTAAGGTATATATTCAAGAGTATTTATGTACTCTAAATGAAAATATTGATCAGCTGCAACTTTGTATAGTAAAAACCATTCTGGATGTATTTTTCGAAATGTCACATTTTTAAATTGAATTTGTAGTTATGTGCGACGGAATAATGTTTTGCAGAGAACGCGGATTGGCTAATATTTGTGTAGTTCTGTCTCGGAATCTTCACAGTATGAGTATTAGGTTACCAAGCATGTAGGGGAATTTCCTGTTTGAAATCAAAGATCAACCTGCTTACCTCAAACAGGATAGCTGTATTTCAATTTAAATTAATTGAAACTTGTTTTTGATGAATCAATGTAGTTTGATTAACTCTTCATGATTGGAGTCAAACAGGAAAAATATTGATGGAAATTAAGTGTAAAGAGTTCTTTCGGGTGGGCAAGAGTACAAATAACCGGATGTGTCAACTGGAAAGAAAGTCTCTATTATGAAGGCTTCTGGGATTTGCAAGCAAATGAATTATGTAGATTATTGTTGTTATTGTATTTATACAGTATTTATGCCTTTTGTATACAAAAAATGTACAGAAAATCTATCTTTACATGTACGAGTTATTAAATATGCGTTAATAAAGTACTGGACCTATTTAACTTGTTTCTGTTCCACTATTGCTCCTGCAACGCAAGAATGTACTGCAGCACAACTTTCCATTCAGTTTTGGTACAAAACTCAAATTTTTGTCTTCCAGCAGCTAAATTGCCAGTGAAAAATAGTGATATGTCAGGGACTTTTGAACTGACGCAAATGAGGTGGCCCTGATTAGCCATTAAAAAGAAAAGTGGCAATATTTTTATCACTTGAAAATTCAAAGTCTCCTTCCTTTTAGCGGAATTGACAAAGGGGGTAATATATTTACAGATTTTGTTAAGTCGAGTTTTTTACGATAAAATCAAATTTACAAGCCTGACTTTACATCGAGGAGTTTCAAAAAAGTTTCAGCAAAATAAAACAATCAGGTAACGAAATGGTCAAACTGCAGTTTGTCATTATTACACTGATATTATTTATTGTAAAGCATTTCATGCAAACAATAATGCACATATGATATCTTAGAAATGTTGACAAGGAGACATTTTGAACGACGGATGTATGCCCATCCAAGGCATCCTGAAAAATTCAGGAATCAAAGAATATGGCAAGGCTAAACTTTTCAGAAAAATACCATGCCAAAAATTCCCCAACCTCAGTCAAATGGCAAAAATTCTCAGACCTGGAGAAAATTGTTTTTTCCCTGACGCATGGACATGGAAACCCTGAAAATTGAAATTACTGATAACCTAGCTGTCAACGATGTTGCCTTGTTTTACTGAGATGTCAAAAGTTTCCTCGCGATTTCCCAACAATACCAAAACTATTTGACAACTGCTGGCCATAATAGAATGTTGTACTCAAATTTATTGGTCACAGAAAAATTTACACCCGAACATACTTTCATAAAATGTGCCTGTGCAAATGTTCTCCAAAAGATGTTTTCCGACTGTCACAGAAGTACTGGCCGAGTGCAAAGCAAATTTTATTACACGTGCACGCATAAATAAACACCAATATCTGAAGCAATCTGTAAACTCGTTTCTTTTAGCATAATATTTACATTAAGTATATGTTCGCAACAACAAGTTGTTTCACCGTCGTATTACAACAGTTTTTCTAGTAGTCTACTTTCCACTTGATGACATATCTGTGTATCGGGCGTATTTACACGGAAAGAAAACTGTAAGACGATTAAAGGTACGGAATGTAAATACTTTTCCCAACCCAGTGAAAAAAGCATTATTACTGCCAATAATACAACTTGTAGGTAAATTATGGGCGCACAAATTTATGGATATAAGCCAGGACTCCAAAAACCCGGGACATCACGTGTCTGACCTTCAAACGTGTCCGCTGACACTTACAATTAAGAAACAAAAGTTCTCTGTTCCAGCTTACTATGGACTGTAGAACTTCAAGGATCTATCCATACTTGCTGAGGCTAAGTAATTGGCATTCTGTCCAAACCGCACTCCTGTTGCCAATGCAGTGTGATCATTGAACACGCAAAGTTCCTGCCACTGCTTGGTGAGGTATATCCTAAAATACATGAAAAAAGTGGTTTTGAATTCAGAGGATCACTTCGAGGTGGATCGGTGACCCAAGGATACTTGAAATGCTGTCCGGGCACCGCAGTTTGGAAATAAGTGGCCAAGAATGGCCACCTAAATTTTCAGGAGTGAATCAGTTTCATTCAGTTTAGTGTCATATATCCAGTCCATTCAAAATTTTGACAGTGACACTCTGAAGTCAGAAGAGACTGGGAGTGGAACGGGATGGCTAGTGGCACAAGAAAATTTCATGATAAGCTGAGAAAGAAGTTTCCAAATCATTCGATGATATGTGCTCAATTTCAATTTAAACAAGAATGCTTATCAGCATTGTGTCACACCGCTTGAATTTGCTTGTATTTAATACTATTTTTGCAGGCATAAAAGTTCATCAGTGAAAAGTATATGGTACACATTAGTATTTATTGGTTGTGTTTTGAAATCAATAGCAGTTGTATTTTGAATCTTTTAGGTCAGTCCAAATCTGTTGAAATTCAAAAATGAAAATTGTGCACAAAGTGTTCTGGTGACCAAATACAGTATGAAAGAATTTTTAATTTTAAACCATGTGTCTATCTAGCTTATTTTAGGAGTCATGGCCATTTGAAAATTGTAAAATGTATAGAAATGTACTAATGCCACAGTGACCAGATAAGTCGCTCCGCTCGTAGAAGCGCCGCGACTAAAAAATGTTAGGAGCAAAATACATACCTCACGTCGGTTCCTGCAACAGCCAAATATGTTCCACTGTGGTCAAAACAGAGTGATTTGACCTACAAGAAAATAATAGATACAATTAAGTCTTTGTCAAATTACACCCAACAAAATACCACCAATGAATTGTCGTATTTCATAACAACCATGGAAAAGTTACCTCGTATCTGTCCATTTCAATAGTCTTAAAGTTTTTAAGTTTACGCAAATCCCACAGCTTCACGGCGGAGTCATCTGCAGATGTTGCCAAATAATAACCTGCAGGTAAAAACTTTACATTATTTCAGAGACCAATGAAAATATTACAATGTCATGACTGATCATTGCAAATGTTTGCTTCACCATGATCGGTTAAATAATTACGAACTTAACCGAAAGAGACGTAAAACCGATTGATCTTGCAAGTATAAAAATTGAAACAGACCATTGGTACAGGTCTGGCACAGAGTGTTACTTGCTTTCATAATTCAGCATTTATTTAAATTATATTGTTCTCAACAATCTTGGATTTATTCTATTTAGTTTTACTCTTACCGTTTTCGGAAAATGCAATGCTTGTTATGGGTCCCGAATGACCAGGGAAGTTAGCTACGTTCGTTCTCTCTTTCAGATCCCATATCTTTATCATGGAATCTTCGGTTCCAGTGCCAAAGATAAGACCATCAGGATGGAACTGTGCGCATGTTAATGGCTGTTCCGATTGAGAATCTGAAACCTTTGTCAGCACACGACCGGTGCGCAGATCCGAGAAAGCCCAGTACTAGAAATATGAAAATCGAACAAAATTGACTAGTATTGTTCCCTCAAAACGACACAGGTACTAAAATGTAAACTAATGGAATGGGGAGCAATGTGACTGGTTTTAGAAACGTGGACACAAATTTTATAAATATCAATTCAGATACTCACACAATCGGCTCCTGAACTGAGAAGGTAATCTCCAGTGGCGTGCAAGCTGATTCCACTGACAGGCCCCTCGTGTGCTCTGATAACGTGAGCACAGCTCTTGGATTGAATTCCCCAAACGCGTATTGTCTGATCTGGAGACGCACTGAACACCAATTCCTGCATAATAAAAGTGAGAAAAATTCACCTATGTACATGAGTCAAAACCTTTGTTGGACTCGTCATAAAATAAAACGTTAAAAGTGCCAAAAAACCATACCTCTTCCGGGTGGTACAAAACGCTGGTAACTTTCTTAGCATGACCTTCCAAAATCGACACAACTTGACCAGTGTCCTTATTGAACACTGTTACATTCTTGTCATTTCCTCCGGTGACAATCTTAGAAGTGTCACGTAGGCAAACATCCAATGTCAGTATACCTGGAACACTAGCACTATGGAGACCCTGAAATATTTCGGTAATTGAAATCAAACTATTGAATTCTCCACAAATGGATGCCGATTTCAACTTATTTTGGAGCAACAGTCCATACGTACGGTGTGAGATGCCTGCTGTCTGAAAGCCCTAATCTGATCTGATGTAGCAAGACCGTCCGGTACTGTTTTGCCCCTTCTCTTTCGTTCTGCGGTAAGCAAAGTCGCCTTGTCTTGAAGCTGAAATTATAACACACAACTATTGGTCAACAGTTCAAGCCATTCACGACACAACCATTTGACCGCCCAACTTCAATTCTTGTCCCTCCGAGCTCACCTTTTGAAGTATTTCGTCTGTCATACTAGCTGTGTCAATAGGTTGTTCAGCACGTTCTGGTCCTGCCTCTGCAGCATATGCCTATCGAATAGTAAACCAACTTAGAACCAATAATTGTTCTGACAAAAACAAATCCATCGCTTAGGATGTCGTAGTTACTCATCAGTAAGAGTTCAATTTAACTTACGGGCTGAGCGGATGCAGGAACTCCTGCTGCCCCGACTGCTGTTATGCCGGCTTGCGGTTTCAAAGTTGCCAAAGCCTCTCTAGCGGCTGTTACTTCTTTTGTTAGACGTGCAATAACTCGACACGCAGCATCATGTTGGTAGAGTGCGTGTGATAGCTCTGAAATAAACAAATCTTGGGTGAAATCAAATGTATCATTTGCAAATAATTGAAGCCATTGTTTCTTTCAACTGCAAACAAAACTACAGATCGTAACCAAATTCCCGTTGTAACATTTTTCGAAATGCGAGAGGTATCATGTGGATTTTACAGGTGTAATACCAACAATGAATTGGGAAGAATTAGCCTTTAAATTAAATGTACCAACCCTGTCTTGCAGTTTGTAGTTGCTGGCGCAGTGTGAAACTATGTAACATAACGGCATCCTGTAGGCGAAATATTTTTGTTTATTGTTTGATCTCTAAACGACTTGTCTGATATCCATTTGAATGCAACACTAAAGGGACTCTGAAATATGCAACAACACTTACCCATTCATCTTGTAAGGACTTCAGTATAGCTGGAATACTTGTGGCAGAAGGTGGTCGTGGTTTAACAAGGGGAGACGCTGAAACAGTTTGAAGTTCATGATGAATTTAAATTTGTTTCATCTTTATAACAAAACTGAAACAGTTTGAAGTTCATGATGAATTTAAATTGGTTTCATCTTTATAACAAAACTATATCTGTTTTAGAACATGACGTTTTAGATTGTATTACTTGTACTGGGCAAATATTGTTTTCATACCCACTATCGTTCTACAACTATTTGCACCATAACTGTACACTTGGTCCCAGTTACAACGAGTAAAAAGATGCAAATGAAAGTGTTTCAGTTTGTTCTAAACGAGTGCTTGTTCTAACCGAACTATAAGATTGCTGTCAATTATTGTTATGCAGAGAAAGCTGCTCATTGTGGCCGGATGCTCGTTTTAACCGAACTCATTGCAAACTGGACCAAGTGTACATTGCATTTAGACATTAAATACTGATACTGCCATTGCATTTAAGAAAATTGGATTTGACATTTGGGTGTTACCAGTTTATGTATTTGCCATTATTGAGGGACATTAAATTTTTCATTTTAGTTCTCAGATTTATACCTGTTATGACAAATTCCAAGACTATTTCGTTTAAATACCTACTTTTAACTTCGATCAGCATGTCCAAGGACAGCTTCTCCCCATTCATGGGATCTGCATTGTTTTCTTGGATGTATTTTTCTATCAGGCGCCGTTCGTATATGCAGCCCGACACTGGTGACAGAACTGGGTGTTCTGGCACTTCGTTACTGACTGCAGAAGAAACAGAAATGAGACCCACATTAAAAGCATGTATCCACAATTCTGAACAAGACTGTCAGTCTACCCCACCCAACCTTGATCGGGGTGGGTGGGGGTTCCTTCCTGGTTGGTCCTTCCCGGGGGGTGGATCCATCTTCCTGACCAGCCCCAATGCATTCTGGGATCCCCTACCCCTTCTGGTCAGAATCACAGACCTCACCTTCCACAACAGGTACTCTAGTCGGTAAACACGCACAAAGGTTTATTAGAATCTACATGATCATCACACATTCAAGTTTGTGACTGATGTACTGACATCAAAACAATACCTTCAAAGCTGTTAGAGAAGGAGCTTGCAAAACTTTCTCGTGAATATATGTACGTTTGCAAACATGGCGACTCCCACACGGTGCACGCCGGTAAGTTTAAGAACACAATGTTCAAAATACTCTTTCAGCATAGCGGTATTTTGGCTTCCAAGCACAACTATGGTTTTTTACATTAATCTGTTAAAATGTTCTTTGCCGTTGAAGCAAACTTATCTTTTAAAACACGAAAAAGACCACAAAAACGTACTTGCACAGTTCAGCGACATTTTAAAACTCGTCTGTTCCCGTTTTCAAAACGAGAAGTGGGAGTCTCGCTGGCGCCACCTGGCCACAGTGGCAAGTACTACGTCAACAAATCAGCTGCTGCCACACAAGTATCGATGCTACCTACCAGTCAAGCATTACCTGGGATGTGACGTAGCTGGCATTAGCAATAAGCTTGTAAACGGGGAAGCCCCATGTGTCATTGCGTTCAATAAAAAGGGGGTTGCTTCCTTTGTTGGCCGTCAGTCACGTTGTCAACATGGAAAGCGTTTTGAGGCTGCTTTGTGCAGCCATCTTGGCTGTGTTACCAGTAATTGCAAGCCGAGAGAAGAGGTTGGTGTACAGCGCAAGGCTTGAGGTAAAGACAATCACTATTCATAATTCAATGAAAGCCGTGTAGACTCGTCTGTAGTTGTGAATTCGAGTGTCCACAGGAAGGGTAGGGGTTACTCTCCCTGTGCCCTTCTATTGCAGGTCAACGAAATCAACCAAGCGACAGCTAACATTTCATGTGTTTCCTCCTCACTGATGGTTTGTGAAACTCTGTATCCACAGCCTGCGGATACGGATGCCATCACAAACTTTTATTGTGGGAATTTTTTCCTTTTTTGTTAATTATTACCGCCCGCCATCCGAAGGATGGGGGAAGGTAATAGTTTGAGTCCTGTTT
>JBCAUG010076128.1:0-22654 GCA_038406175.1 Haplosyllis leylae | reverse complement strand
CCTAAAATAATGTGTTCTATAAATAGTTTACATGTTTACATGATCATGTAAAGTGACCCTAGATAGAGCAAAGCACTAGTCCCTACTACCATGAGCAACTTTTGTTATGGGTTGACTTTTGTTGGTCGTGGTCAGGATTGACTCAGAGCAATATGCGTAATTTCATGCACACGGTCACATTGGTTTCCGTGAAAATCTACGGCTGGCATACAAAGGGTTAAATAGGGACTATTAGTATGTAAATGAGGCAATTCTCTGTTTGACTGTGTGTGTGGCAGGAAGGGCTCATTTGAGTGAGGGGTGGCCATCAGTGTGGAGTGAAATTTCGAAATATTTGTCATTTTCAACCTCACGGAATACATAGTTCAAACAGGAATATCTGTCTGAAAATTCTCCTGTCTGCTGTCTGGATATATGTCTTTATGCATGTGAAAGGATTAAGCTGTAGGATTAGTATTTTTGGCGTGATAATTCATTGAAAATTGCATTTGGAGTGGTTTCAACCGAACATCAAAAATTTACTAAAATGGATACAGAATCAATTCTACAAGTGATTGGTATGTATAGTATCTATTTTTGTAATGTACTAATTATGCCTTTCAATATTCTGTGCCACACTATGGGGAAAAAGTTATTTTTTGTTTCAGGTACAAAAAATGTCAATGTTATTGAAATGTGTCAATTTTATTGGCAAGTCACCTTATGGACTTGATATTGTCTTCAGTAATTGCTATTGGGAACAATAGCAACTACTGAAGAAATTATCAAGCCATAAGATGCCTCTCCGATGAATAGAGGCTTGCGCAAAAGTGTTTTAAAGAAAATTATACACAGTGACACTCAGTTTAAAGTTTTGTTTTCAATAAGGTAGAACCAGAGTCAGATCTTGTTTGCAGGGCAAAAAGGCAGAACTTCAAACTGAATCCGACCTGTGTCTTATGATGTGTCCCTGATAATCAAAGGCTGTTTTCAATAATATTATCTTTCAAAACACCTTTAACTCCTCGTACTGTTTGTGTGATGGATTTTTTAGTTTATTCATTTTGCCTGGCAAATGCTGGCAGAAAGTGGATAGATTGCTGAATACTTATGTAAATTAGTCATATGTAGCTTGTATTGGCTCCAAAATAATAAGAAATAGATCTTTATCTCAAAAAGTATGGATTGCACAAAAAATATTAGTCTGCTTTTGAACACATTGGAGATTGACGTCAGTTGCACAAAATTGCACTTTTTGAATTGATCACAGGTGTACACTCTGCACGGTTGTTGGCCGCTTGGGATTTTGCCCTGTGATTTGTGGATGTCCGTTGACTTTCTATGTTGCACAGCTTCCTTCTTCGGGTATGCGATTGCTTTATTTCTGGTTATGGTAGAAAACGACTTTGGCGAAGAGAAATATGAAAAAGAAATATGAGGTTAAAACAAATGATTAAAACTATTTTTGAAGGACATGCAAAATTAATCGAAGATGCGTTGCGTTTATTTCAGATTGTGTGCGATCGCAGCCGATCGTTACCGAGCTGTTTCGGATCCTCTGAAGCACATGCGCAAACAGTCACGTGGTAAAGCGATGGGCATCATGGCTATCATCTGGATGTGCGCAGGACTAGGTATGTCAGGGACCAGTGGCGGATCCAGGGTTTTTCGGGGTGGCGCCAACCCCTGAGAGGTGGGGCCCCAACCTATTATTTGACCAATTTTCCGAAAACTGTATGGAAATGAAGAAATTATGGCCCGGAGGGGGAACGAGTGCGCATCCCTCGCGCTCCCTAGATCCGCCACTGGGGACATTTTTTCAAACCGATTTCTGTTTGTTTCTGCTTTAGTAAGTAGATTTTCCAAAACCTTCATCCGAAATTGGCGATAAACTCGTGTGCATCGTGAACTTTTGAATACAGAAATTAGCTTTAAAATATGAGCTCCTTGTGGGATTCCTATTGCTCTACCATCAACGTGTATTTCGAAATGCGCACTGAATTTTTTTTGTCTTCTAATGTATCAGAGGGCTGAAGCAATTTTTTTTCCTATAAGATCTCGAACAGACAGCAGACACTGTTATCCTTTTCACTGTCCTCGGTTGTTTCTTTTCAGCTTGGATTTCAGCCATTTTCGTGAATCGAGCGTTTTCGGACGAGTCAGTTGACAATGAATGCGACTACTCGGTGTCGGCGCCTTACGTTATTGTGTCTTGTGTACTCATCTATTACGTTCCGATAATACTCATGATCTACTTCTACTCAATGCTTTACTACAAAGTCAAAACTCCCATGGGGACAAGTATTAATTCTAGCAAAGGTTAGCAATAGTTTATAATTTATTCCAAAGGAACTTCAAAACGAGGTGCCCCCGGTCAGGGCTCAAGAACTCCCTATGTCCAGCTGTGGGGGGGTGGGGGGGTGGGGGGTGTTCCTGGAACAGACTTCCAACTTTTGATGCTGAGTCCAAAAATGCTAAAATCCCAAATTTCCTTTATGGGGGAGGAAGGGGTTCCAGGAACAGACTTCCAACTTCTCAACTTCTGATGCTAAGTCCAAATCTGCTAAAAAGCAATTTTCCTATGTCTGGCGGTTGGTGGGGGTGGGGAGGGATTGGTGACCAACTTCCAACTTTTGATACTGAGTCCAAATCGGTTAAAAAAATGTTCCTGAAAAGTTTTGGGAGAAAAAGCATGCTCTCCCAAGAAGCTCCGGGCAACTACAAATGGTTTGTGTACACAAAGTGTACGCACGGAACCATACTACCGTAAATTCTCCTATTGTGCTAATTCTCTGCAGATGGGGCGTCAAATATTTATAATAGCACTATGGTTAGATGTTAACAAAGGCTGCAACACTTGTTACAGAGACATTTGTGAATTATCGGTAGTTTAAATATCCATTTACTCAAGCTAGACAACCTCTAGTTTCACAAAAGTCTTAAATTGGTGTTGTAGAAAGTGTATTCACTGTACAAGAGTGTCCATCGATCTCGGCATCCAACACAACAATTGCGACGAATGCGTCTGCCGTTGATATAACTGAAAACAAGGTTTGTGGAAGATTCTGGTTTTTTGTACACAATTTTGACACGCATTACATCTGTGAGGAGTCATAGAAAAATGGAATTTCTATTCTGAGCAACCAACATTACTAGAAATTAACATGAAACATGGCGTCGCAATTGACGAATGGGCATTGTTGAGCTAGGCATTGTTAGAGGTGTCTATGGATAAAATAGCATTTTGAATAGCGTCTGTGTAGATGATTGGATAGTCGACTTCACGTTCATTTCTAGTAATGAATGCTGCGAAAGAATGTTTCGATGTTGAAAAGAATACTTGAGCTTCCACGTGACAAAAACTTTTGTAGTATTGTTATGCATGCTTGATGACTCTGATATGAAATTACTGAAAACCACAACCTCAACCACCTTGATAAACACAAGAACTGATTGATAATCTAGTGATAATTCCATGTCTGATTGAGCTCCTAATAGATCTATGTTGTAAACCTTTCTAATCATTTTTCATTTGGAAAATTATCAAGATAAACATTGGAATACTTTTGATGAAGATTTTCAAATTTATCCTAGATTTATTTCTTGGGTGACACATTTTGTCTTCATGCAGAAAACTGAATATGGAAAGGACCTGGAGAGGAAGAGACAGGAAGAAGAGAAGAAACAAAGGATGAATAAAGAACAGAGAGCAGCGAGAACCGTGGGTATCATCATGGTGGTGTTTCTGTTATGCTGGCTGCCATGGGTAAATTGAGATCATTACATGAATTGACAAAATTAATGTGGTTTATTTGTGAATTTGTGAAGTCAATTTGTTACAACTTGATTCATGGTCGAAGAGGTGAATGAATATCTTTTAAATACTCGTGTCTACTCGAATACATGTGGGTTACAATCAGCATAAAGTCAGATTCATTTCAAGTTAAGTTCTGAAACTTACAATGGTAATGACGGAATCCGTAGTTTTTTCCATCACTTTCTGACATTCACTCAATTGAAGAGACTCGAAATATAGCCCGTTCTACTGCTGTTTTTCAATGTAACAGCATCTGCACATGTTCCCAACAAACGATACTGAACTATTCATCTTTCTAAATTTTAAACTTCTGATGTCGTGTCAAACGAATGCACTCAATATAGTTGTGAGAACAGCGGCAGTACCACTCAAGAAATGCTTCTTCATATTCTTAAGCTTCACTTTGAAGTATTCAAGATTTTAGATGTGGGGCAGACGAAAACGATAAGTTAGGAATTATTTACCAAAGTTTAAGTTTAAACTGGTTTTGGAAACGTTAACGCCAGTCATATCTTCTTTTTATTTACTTTTTTATCTGCAACCCAATTAATTTAGATTTACATTTACTAGGTAATTACTTGGCCTGTCTCTGCCTTTGTCCCCGGATCCATCCCTGTTTGGCTGTACAATCTATCGTCGTGGGCGGCATACGTAAATTCTGGAATAAATCCCTTCCTGTACCTGTTTTCATCACGTGACTTCCGGACCGGATGTACTCGTGTTTTGAAGAAATGTTGCAGAAGAAACATACCCCGTCCTCGTACTCCAAATCCGAAACGTGTCTGCCATCAGTCTGGAAGCTGATCGATTATACTTACATGATCGATCGGGAGTACTAGAAATGATCGGAAAGTGCTCTTGACAATCAGCAAATAGGCTTTATTATAAATCCACATTGTTGTGTTTTTATGACCATACGAATCATTGAAGATAATTGGCTATAGCTGACTTTCCGGTCAATTAAAATTCTGGTAATCAACCTCTGGCGCAATTCAATTGCATTTGTTTAATTTATCATAATACTCATCTGTTATTAATAGATCTATTTACAGTAACAATGCTCAACATTGATATACATAAATTTGATTTCATAGTCTATGTCTCGTGTGGCATTTTTTATTGCACAAAGAAAAATAAATCAAAATAAGTCAACCAAAAACAAGTTGTGAAATTTACTGTCTATTGTACGTATCCAGAAGTTCTCATTACAGGGTTTTCATGCAAAAGGGTCAAGGGTAAGACATACCTGTAGTCCTCACTTACAGATAAAAAATCTTTATTTTCATAAGATTCTCAGAAAATTAAAGAGTAAAAAAGGTTAGTGACTTCCTGCGAGAATTCTGTGTCTGCTCCCGCCCTCTTACCTACCCATGCCACAATACAAAAATACAAATAGATTCATATGATAGAAAAATAATAATGGTCGTTTATGTCTGTAAAATAAGCCAAAAAGCATCAAACAGAGCTAAATTCTTGCGTACGTTTGTTCTTATGGATTTTGACTGTTCACGAGTAGACATTTCGGGAATTTTGCTGTCATGTAATGTGATCTTGTTTAGCTTGAGGTGGAGGTTGAGATATCGACGAAAATAACATACACAACAGTTAAATCGAGTCTTCATTTTTCGTACCATACTCAATTTAACTGTCAAATATGTTTGGTATCCTACATTACTGAAGCATAAAACATAATCGACAGTGAAATTGAGTATGTTACAAAAAATGCAGATTTTTAAACATACTCGATTTCACTGTCGATTATGTTTTTGGGTGCGTCGTATCTCAACCTCAACCTCTGCTAGAAAGGATCCACCATGTAATGAAATTCCTTTCAAGGTAAAATAACATTTAAGCTTACGTACAAATACCAGAAATTGTATTGATGCTGGCGCATCCGTATTCTGATTTCAACGTACTGATGTGAAACCTTTAACGTTATTTTCGAACTCCAGGAAAACGTTTTTTTTCCTGGATCCAAAAAAAAAATTTGTGTTGGTTAATGAGACACGAAATAATTTAGATGAATTTGCAATAGTATGTCTGATTGCCTAAACGGAACAAGTGGCCAGGCTTAACGGTGATTTGATCAAGCTTACAAAAAGTACAAAGCACATTGTACACGCTAAGTGGGCCATCGCAAAACATTTTTCAAAGGGAAAATAACTACAATTTCAGGTCATACACGCTGAAATAATGCCTTTACATTCACCAGTACAATTTTTACAAATAGAAACATGACAGAAAAATTTAACCACAAGTTTAAGAATTAAGAACTTGATTTTAGAAACTGTAAAAAAGAACCCAATCAACAATTTTGTCTGGTCTTTGAACTTTAAACAGCGCATTACTGTTTAAATAATGCATTCACCTGGTCTAGATTGCTACACAGAGTAGAAATCTAGGATAAAATTGATCAAATGATACTTACAATCCTAAGTTTGTGAGAACAACGCAGGTGCACCTTTCTTCCTGAAACTTTCAATTTGATTTCACAAATACAAAATCAAGAGAAAAGATTTATTTTTCTGCAATTGAAAAGGAGCCAATACTGCAAAACATCATCAGGCGGTAGTTTATTTTGCAGGTAAGGTGCAATCACTAATAATAACGTATTTTGGGGGGTGTGTACATGGGTAACGCCCCCTCCTCGGCCAATGCTTTTTCATGCTTTATTTCGGAATAATTCTAATTGGTAAACGTACAGTTCGATCAAGTAATTCTGGATGAGCCAAATCTCAAGTCAAATGTTTGGTGAAAAATGTTGAAACCATGTTTTAGTTTTGAAATTCAACCATTGAATGCAGAATATGGTCGTGTAAGTAAGGGCCTTTCACATCAAGCGAAAGCGAGAGCAAAAGTGAAAAAGATCAAAGAACTAGCAAATAAGATCAAAGAATAAACGGCAGACATCAAAGAAAATTTTCGCTTTCGCTTTTGTTAGGTGTAAACACGCCCCTAGAGGCACCTTAGCTGGGCAGATCTTCATAGCGTTGTCATTCATCTTGCTTCAAACAAATCATTGAATAAGGGAAGTTTAGCTAACTTAATTTGTGAAACGAACTAGGTGTCGAAGTAGGATGTCCTCTTCATAGTTAGATTTCCAGGTAAAGTTGTGTAATGAACAGAAACCATGCTTTTCAAGTTGGTTTCTTTTCTCCATTTCAGCGAGTCGTGAACATGGAAGAAGACATGGACAAAGGCAACAATGACATAGATATGGACATGGGAGGAATGATGATGCAGGTGGAGTTTATCTTCCGACATGACAGGCGAATGATCATGCGATCTATAAGCATAATCAGGGTTTTCGTTTTCAACACATTTCTGTACAAAATTGACATAGAGGGTTTTAAAAAGTTTCAACAAAAAATAAAGTTGCCTCCCACTCAGCCAATCTGTCAGTCCGTGGCAGTCTCAGATTTTCAGATCCTTATAAATTAATGCTCTATTGATTCTAGAAATGATCCAACTTCAGTTTAAGGATTATCTATTCAGCAAATGTCTCTGTGGCTGAGTGCGTGAAGCAGTTAGAATTCTAATCCAGTGATGGTTGCTGTTGTGAGTTCAAATCCCACTGGAGGCAACTTTATTTTTTGTTGAAACTTTTTAAAACCCTCGAAGTCAATTTTGTACAGAAATGTCACAATTGTGTTGAAAAACGAAAACTCCGATTGTTTCTCTTATCAGATTATCTTCGAGGGGAGTAGACATAACAATTTGAAGAATACGCTGTGAAGTTACCGCATGTGAACGAATCCACGAAAAAAAAAACGTCCACTTCTTAACCATTGAAAATGGTAATACATTCAACATGTCAAACATAACAGTATTTTCTTTCAATTTAAGTAATAAATAGGTCAAAAAGTATGTTCTTCAGTAAAAAAAATTATCCAAACCACAATGTTCTACTCTGTCTTGTGTTGTGGAAAAAGTTTAAATAAACATGCAGCAAAACATGACTGTAACCAGTCTTTCATAATATGTTTCGAAATGAAGTAAATTGCAAAGTAATGAAAAATAGAATACAATTCATTACGTGCAAATTTTCATGACATTATGAAAAGCATGTTACGTCACGGTAAGTAAAAATTCTGTTTTGGAAACGCTGCCAGCACCAACTGAAAACTCAATCCTGAATTCCAAGTTGGAAGGTTTTTCTTAAAAATGAACCTCCACACTGATTGATCTCTCTTTAAAACTTTTTGAAGAAAACCTATCACTGTGGGGAATTTCTTTCCTGTACTAAGCAAAAAACAATGAGGAAATTATCGATTTTAGAGTCCATATCCTGGAAAAAACACTTGAGTAAGAAGGTACATTCTTGCACACAACCATTCTCATTCGGGACGATTCAATGGTTTTTACTCTCCTTTCCTCATGCTTCAATGCCCAGATTCTGGATGGTGAAGTTCCCCTGAGTCGTTGCAGACTGCGATGGGATCAATAGCCAAAAATTATAGCTGCACTTGAAGACCATTGTTGGTTAATTATGCCCTTAATAGAAATCGACAGGCGTTCAGTAATTACCAGTGTCTTTAATTTCATGGCTGGCAGCTTCACCCCTCCTACCAGGCAAAAGTAACGTATCATTTCTATCGCCAATGATCTTAGTTTATGTTAAAGACAAAACATCTGCCTCGTTGATCGAAGATTAAAAGGTCAGAATTTAAAGCCGTCTGACCCAACCACAAGTATTTTTGCTGAACTTGTAAACATTTTCGTAAGAAGAAAGATTAAATTCCACCAGGGCCGGAGGATTCTTGCTTTCAACTACTTTACAAAACCTTGAGTTGTTTGTCAAATTTGTCAACTGTACGACAGTCATTTATTTCTTTTTTTTTAACATTTTTGCTGGAGGTTCCGTTCACTCCAGTTCAAGCAAATTGCAGGAAATACAAACAAAATATTATATCGGTGTAAGCTACTGAAAAATAATTGTTTTACAGTTTAAATTTAGTCAAGTAATTTGAAGAGAGGCTTTAAATCTAGCTTCTTTGGTTACTTGTCACAAATGATGACTATCATTGTCTTTGTAGTGTTATCTTTCGACCGGTGCTCTAGATTAGCTTGATTAAAGTCATATCTCTCTACTTGTATCCTGAATGGCTCTGACATTCCATCATCGTATTGCCTCTTCTCTAACAGTTGCAGGTATCTTCTCTCTGAAGTGTAGCGAGATAACGGAAACAAATGAAAGCTCCTATCGTTGATAGACCGGACTGAAAGCTGGACTAAGTATCTCACGGGTCATGTTTACAGACCTCCGCTGACCTTCCAAGACTAACTAAATTAGGCTAATTGTCATTAAATTAGGCTAATATGTCTGGATTATACGATTGAATTACAACATGAATAGGGACAGTCACACAAGATTTGAATATGATTTTATTTGTTTGACAGTTGATAATTGACGAGTGAAATGTGCATAAAAAGAAGAAAGAATAAAAATTGTACCAACACTGATACAAATAATTTTATATTGCCAAAGTTCACAAGACTCAGACAGCTGCTGACCTAACTGCTTTTGCAATTTGTGATAGGATTTGGCTACATGATCACTTATGTTTTCACGTTCCACATAACTAGTAACCATCAAAACGCTAGTTTTTATTATATATTACGTGCAAAGGATCCGGAACGCTCTCATTTATCACCTGAGAAAAACTGACGTCTCTCTTGGGAGCCGAATACATCCGAAGTAACCCGAGCCTCGTCTTCGCCACGAGTGGTACTCTTTGATGGTACAGGTACACCCTAGTACTCAAGTATGGGTAAAATGGAATTTCCTGCAGAATATCTTCAATTTTTGTACAGTCGTTACCGCCCGCTTACGTAGTACGAAGGGAAGGTACTGTTTCCACAGGTGTGTGTCTGTCTACACCTTGGGTGTTTACCCCAACTCCATCCCATAATTCTTCCACTGGTCCCATGTCCTTTCTGGGGGGGGGGTTTTACCCCACCTCCATTCCATAATACTTCCACTGGTCCCATGTCAGGTTGGGGTACCCCACCCCCAACCAGGTCAGCATGGGGTCCCCCCCCCGGGGCATAACAGCAGAGCGGTATGCCTATTGCGTTCACGCAGGAGGACTTTCTTGTTATATTTCCAGGTTCATTTTCTGTCTTGATGTGCTTTTATTGAGACGAATGAAACTCCTCAGCATGCTCTGTTGCTGTGCAATTTGTAGTAAATTTCTCATTTATGAGTCTAGAAATTGAGTGTGGCAGCTATTGCGACAGGTTACTGACGTGAATCCAGAAGCTTTCAAAGCTCGTTCGCCTGGTAACCATTTTTTCAGACAGGCTACCGTTCCATTAATTCAACCTAAGTTATGTGCAATTTTGCTAAAAAGGGTAAAATTTTGTAGAACCAATCAAGCTGTTTCACAGAAGTCATACATGTGAGAGACACACACAGCAAGCTTCTTTGACAAATCGGTTTAAAATTTCGTTGGCGCTTGTTACCCAGAGGAAATTGCAGGCCATTAATTCAAATCAAATTTCCCACTGGAAATTTTATTTACATTTCAAATTAATCAATTTCACTTGTTACAGGCTTTCGATTCTAAAAATGGACGAGAAGGGAAGTGGTTGCGACGAAATCAGTAGATTCAACTCCCTATTGGAGGAAGATTTGGTAGTCACTTTTTGGGCCATTTGCCAGTTGTTATCAATGAATATCTCCATCATCACAGAATATTTTGGAATTATCTCAGGGTAGCTTATTATGATTTAGTGTAATTTCCATTGGATATTGTATTACAATACAATACATTGTATTACAATGTATTGTATTACAACTGATGGTGACTTTGCTTCTGTATGTGCACCACATGTAAAGTAGCCCTGAGACAGCACCCCACGACCCAATACTTTCTAGTAATGATTATTTTACTGTAAAAAAAGTTAATATTTAGAGCAATCTGATATATGTTTCATTTTTCTAGATTACGTGATAAATGAGGATAAGCGAATTTTGCCAGTTGTCCACAAACTTGTGTAAACTAGTTTAGGGCAGTTCAACTGATCAACAAATTCTGTCAAAGAGTCACTGATTTTTGACTGTGACTTTCACAAAAACTGTCCTAACTATTGTAATTCCAATTAAAGCTGACCAAATTCTAACTAGCACTGATGCCACACATACGCATTCAGAATTTGTACTTGAACAACAGTAACAATTTTTGAACATGTGAATGTTTTTTGATATTTAACTATTTACACCTTTGAAATTTTAAATATAGCAACACAGTTGGGTAACATCAGTAATTCACAGCAGTTAATGAAATAATTAATTATATAATCCTTCCATGACTGTTAGAGGCTGCATGGTCGAAACTCTGAAATACCTCTCACCCGTCCCCTGCATCTATAGTTGGTATACCACCAACCTCATCGACATAACTGATAAAATTTACAAGAAAAAATTACTCTGACGTCACAGAATACTAGATCTACCAAAGTGTTTCATACTTATCAAAACAAATGAAGTTTTCTCACATTAACTAAGACATGCAATCAGACCTAGATTGTCGACATCGTTCAAGTTACAACATTCCTTGGTGGAACCATCCTGGCTACATACGCAATTCATTCCATCAATACGTTTTCAGTAACTACTGTGGCCTGTTTTATGCATCCATTCAAAGTTATTTTGCATGTTAAAAAGGCTAGGATACGTTAGGCTCATTTTTGTGTGATTACGATAAAAAAGCAAAGATTCCATTTTATCAGCAATTTCAAGCTCTTGGATTTTGGCACAAATTGAACTTACCGAAACTTGTAGTGTTTGCAAATGCAGAATCTCATCAGAGTCTTAACAGCACCAAAGGAATTTATCAGCACAAAACTAATTAACGGTATCTAATTGTACTCTCACTTTTCTTGATTAGGTCGATAAAATCGAGGGTGAAGATTGTCGGTGAGAGGATTGAAATGTTGGAGAATCGATCCACGAATACGTAGAATTGTGAGGTGACAGTGGTCACTTAAGTATCGTTAAGCTCTCTTAAAACCCTTAAATCTTTGTTTGAAATACTTCCAGTCTCACACATTTACAAATGCAATTCTTGTATAATTTTTTCAAAAATCGAAATTTGCCAGGTCTTTACCAAATCTCATTTGTTTATCATCAGCAAAATTCTTTCAATAATAACAGGAATGAATAATTCATTTTGTAGCAAATAAATCTATCGAATTTTGTATCAAAAATTTACATCATTAAAATTTTAGAGAAATTAATTTACCGATGGGCAATGATGCTATTATTGTTTAGTTAGCTAATTTACTGCTGGAATGATTCTGATTGTTCTTTTTCTAGATTCCATACATGTGATTGCCGTGGAATCTATCCGTGTTTGTTAACTTTGTCACCTTTCTTTTCTGGTAAAGTGTATTCTCGTATACAAACTGTATTTCTTAACTACGCATAAAATCTTGAACTGCCCGGCATTTCTTCTAGCGTAATTTAGATTTACAAAAGATATTAACCCTAAATCTTGGATTGTGCGCCGACGACACACAAAACTCCTTTGAATGCTTCTTGATCACACCTAGTGTGTTAAGAAGTCCGTTCTCTTGGTTATTGGTGATTCCAGGAAGAAAAGATTTGATCATAACTTAGCAACAAGGACGTTAGAACTTCTGTGCTCAGAATATTCAAACCTTGTAATAATTTCAGCAACTTGCAAGTACTTTAAATCACAGTTCACACTTAGAATAAATAGACTAGATTTAAAATTTTAAAAAGTGTTTACATTCAGGAAATATTCTTTAATTCCATATGAAATGTCTTCATTGGTTTGAGTTGAGTATTTATTAAAACTTGTTGGGAAGAATATTCTTATCTTTTGAGGCATTTGTGATTCGCTTGGAATCAATGTAATTATTTTTCTGTTACCTTTATCTGTTTGCCAAAGCTACTCCTTTGACATAATACTGTTTTCACAACAAATGGGCTAATATTGAAGCTATCGGTGCTTGTGCAATAATTTCTTATCTGAGTAGTGCATTTGGACAGGGTTCAAGCCCATAGGAAGGCACGGATCCTGAGATGTTACAGCTTGTTTTCACTCTGGAGCCTGGCTTCACCTTGAAGCCTTCAACTAGAGAAACTCAAGTCAGGAGGAGGCATTAGTCTGATTAACAAGACCACACAGTTTGTTTCTTCAATTTTTGTGAATTAAGGAAAGTTTACAGAAGCTGTCTACAATAAGGTGCACCTAATTACCTCCCTGTTAAGGCTGTCAGTGGGTAGAGACAGTTCAGTTCAACCCGCTTCTGTCCTTTATTTCGTAACTGGGGATCTGAATAAGCGTAAACAGTTTACCTCTTCAATATTATCACATAAGTGATTCTGCTGAACAAATATTTTGATAGATCGGGATACCTTAAGTCAACGAGAATGAGGGTCAAGTGGATTGCAACTTATTTTCTGCAATTGTGCTCCGGGCACTGGTCACCAAGCGGATTCTTCAGGCCATTCTGATATAAAAGGTCCGTTTGGTTGCTACCGTGTTGCCGCATGTCCAGCTGGGCCCGTTTCACAAAAGAAAAACGTTGGACGTAGACTCTGAGTAATCTTTTTCAAACAGATGTCACGAGTATTCTGTGAATCCCACATCTATGCCATTTCTTCTGAGCCATGTTTTGAGGTCTAGCTTTCGTTTCAGTTTTCGGAGTTGTGCAGCGATATCTTTGTACCTGGCCATTCTAATGTTAAAAGGCAGGTTATTTTGGCAATTCGCTGCTGAGAGATAAATACTGGGATGTATCAAAAGTCACTCAGTATCAGGGTTCTTCGCCTAAATAAACTATAAGCTAACCCTTATTTCTTTGCAGACGTGATATGAATTTTCTCTTCGGTCCTGAAGGGCCTGAACAGTATATTGGCAAAGACATTTACACAACAAAACGGGGGGCCAGACGAATTGAAAAGTTCGTACGAAAGGAGTCCATTGGCAAAATACTAGGTTTGTTGTATTTACTACAACTTATCAAAACCTTGTCGTAAATTGTTTGTAATGGGTACATCAAACATATGGTGTCAGACTTTTTGAGTTTTCATCTCAACAAAATCTTCTAATGAGAAAATCTGTGTTACCTTCTTTAGCTGTCCGATTCCCCAGACAAAACAATCGCCGCTGTTAAGTCAATCGCATATTACGTCTGTCTGCGAGGCTGGGTAAAATAGACACTCTCTATCAAAGTAAAAAAAAAGGATTACAATTTCTTCTCTGTTACACATACCTGCTAATATATATTTTAGAAGTAGATAAAACTATCCCCACCAGCACTTACTTTGTTTCAGAAACAAACATCAACTTCGTTTAGTTTTTACTTCGGTTACACCTACTGCTTATAGACACATTAAAAGAAACATTGGTGAAGTAAAGCTGCAACCAGAACCTTCTGTATCAAAAACTATCTATGTTAGTGGATTTTTCACATAGAAGTGTAGATATATCCAAGGCATGTATTGCTGAGTGAAAGACATGATCTTTTCTTTTTCTGATACGGAAGACTAAATGATTATTACTGGGGGTCAGAGGCTGGCTAAATGTTACCTATGGTATCTTATCGGATTCAAGGAGTAATCCAGAAGGAATATATTCATAACATGATTAAATATAGCACTGGAATGAATATTGAAAACGTGAAGAATGGTCTTTATCCTTATAGCTATTAATCATTTTTATCATAATACGTCGGGAATGATGAAAAACACTATGACTGCTCACATGTACATTTATCCAACTCTCATAAGTTACAGAAGTATTATCTCACAAATGAAAGTACAACGACAAGCTACCTGCAGTATGAACAGAAGTTTGACATAAATACGAAGTACTTTTGTACCTACAATTAATACACTGATAGTAGCAAAGAAGTTAAAACACATAATTATTGACTAATTGTTCCGCACATTTTGTACAAATGAATGTCAGATACTGGCGGGTGGTCACTTTTTCTCTTTTCCGCAACGTGGTTTCATTCATCGATGTCTGTTCTATTGTATCAACTATTCTCTTCTTCACATAGTCGTGTTCCTCTGATGATATTTTTCATGTTCCATCTCTTTCATTTTCTTTTCTCTTAAGGCCTATGTACACACAGCGTTATTACCACAAACTTATGTCAAAAGCGATATCATCGTCTTGGACATTGGTACGTCCACAAGGAACAATGAATACCGATGTAATGTGATTTTACAAAACAAAGCAGGCTCTTGGAATAGAATTTGTTGTCATGTATTGAAATAGCCCTGTCGGATGATAATAGCTCCTAATAAATGTAAAAAAAAATCAAAATCATTTAGGAAAACCCGAATCGTTACGAAATTCATAATCAAACATCGAGGAAAAACACCTATTCTTTGAAAACGGTGAGATTTATCATTTCACTGTCTAATCACATTACATGGATATCCTTCGGTGGTGATAACGCTGTGTGTACAGAGGCCAGCGCTCCCGCACATGACTTCATTAGAAGTCATTCTATTCCATCAAAGTTTCGGTATTAACCGTAGTTGATGTGATTTGAACTGGCAGATAGAATGGACATGATGGTTTCATTCATGTCCGATCCATCATCTTTATACAGTGGTTTCTCGCCCTTTGCCTTACAGAATAAGCACGCCATGACCTCTTGAAAAGAGAAACGAAAGTCAAATGACACACAGTTGTAAATAATAGGATTGACGCAGCAGCTCAGAAAGGCGCAGCAAACACCGAGCATCTCTGCTTTTCTGTAAAGATCCGTCATTTCTGTGACACCGAAGACATCAATCATGACAAAGATCTGGACAGGGACCCAGCACAGAGTACGAACTATCATAATGGCCATGATCATCATGGTCAGGTCACGTTTGTTTCGTCTGTCGCCAGCATCAGACTCGTAGGCATCCCGTCTTCTTGCGTCGCCACGATCACGATGCTGACTGTGGACAATCAGTGCCGATAGCAAGCAGATCGTCAACAGCGGAAGTAGAAACGCGCATGTGAGGAAAGTCACCCACAGGGTCTTCATTTTCGTTTGATCTATCAATGACTCGGTGTGAACACAGATAAACGGTTCTTGAAAGATTTCTGAATCGTCCTGCATCAATAGGTTGAGATGGGACACCAGGAACGCAATCCATATGACAACACTGGATATCACAGCATTGCCCTGGGACAATAAAGACATGAATCTGGCTGACATAACTTCGCTGAAGAAACGAAAGATGCACGTTATCACCAAAGTGTAAATTCCAACGTAGACCGTAACAAAGATCACATAGTGAACAAATTTGCAAACTCCTTCAGTTAGTTGGCTGCCTTCTTCTCTAGAGACTGCGCGGTTCATTATGGATGTTGGTATGCAAAATGCAATAAACACAAGGTCTGACATTGAAATGTTTAGGAGCATCAGGTTGGGTCCAGATCTCATCCTCTTGAATGCCAATATGGTGAAAATCGTCATGAAATTAGCTAAAACCGCCAGAATCCCAATGAGTGATAAGAGAATTGGTAATATGATTTGGTCCTCTGTAGCTCCAAAAATCCACGTCGAAGAATTGCCAAAGATCATTGAGAGATTATCCGGAACATTCATCTGTATTTCCGGACCTTTGAACAGATCTAAATCCATGTCGTTTTCATTAATGTCCATTTCGTTCGGACCAAGTGGTCCCATGTCAGGATCAAGTATGGGTCCAGTTTGATACGAATCCATAGGTCCAGAATATGCATCGCCTGGACCAGGATAAGCATCGACAGGTCCCTGATATGGAAACTGATGATCCATCGGATATTCCATGTCTGTTTTATCCAGTGATTCAATCTCCAATTCCGGTGATTTAAGATGCAGTTCAAATGTCCACTATGAGGATAACTCAACGTAATACGTTATTGATTTGCTATAATGGGTAATTTTGTTTAATTCCGCGTCTAGAAATCCTGTACATTTTCATTCTCATCACGAATATCCATTATGATGTTTGCGACGTGATTTGGAGGGAACACTTTTCTGTCCTTTTAGAATTCGTCTTTCTTCAAACTACAGTTTCTTGAGACTCTGTTTGTGATTGTATGTTTTTCGTTCCATCATAACCAGATGCACATGTGCTGAACCAGGTTTTTCTTCTGGAATAAAAAGGTCAAATAAAACATTAGCTCATAATTTGCAGTATCCAGTGTGTTACAACAAGTCTGGTTGATGAATCAATGTCCCTCACCATGCCTCCCCTGCCGAACCGGAGTGACAGATCTGCAATAACAATATGTATCTTTCACTAACTATGATCGAATCCAGAAAGTACTCCATCTCATATATTGTGTGTGATCTTTTCAAGTGCATTATGTCTCTACCTATTGAGTCCTATCAAATCAAATCAGGGTATTTTATAGTTAGCTTGCAGCTATCACCGCTTTACACACGGGTCAATGCGATGAACGTCTTCACCCCGCAGGAGTTTACCTAAGAAGGAACGACTCCAGCTGGAGTTCCTTCAGATATTACACACGCAATCGTCCTTGATACTCAAGTGAAATTCCTGCAATGATTCTTCCACCACCAGGGGTGTAGCCATGCGTCTATGAGGTACTGCAGAAGTGAAATCCATGGAAAATCCAGAAGTATGCAAAACTCAATCGACCACCGACCTGCGTCAGAATATTAAATATTGAAGCGAGGAATCGTATTGCGGTCCATTTTGATGAATCAGTAGCTGTGAATGCGGCACCTGTGCCACTAAGTTCTGCCTCAAAAGCTGCAATACTGCCCGCCTTGCGCCTATTTGTTAAAATAATTGGCATTTAAGTAACAAAACAAGAAACATTTTTCCTCTGATGAATCTACATATCGATTACTTCTCGAAGTTCCCCACATCGCTCTGATTCTTGAACCTAAAAGAAACCAAAAGACAAAGCACTTGTCTCTTTGTTACAAAGAATAATAAATCTTAAAATGTTCAAAGCATACTCGCCTTAGGATCTATCCAACCCGTTTTTTCTGTGTATGACAAGTGAAGTAATAAAATTAAGAATGACAGTTAACAAAGTTGTATGAACTCGGTGTACCCATTGTTTGAAACTTCGAAAAATGTTTTGAGAGCGAAGTAAAATCTCGAATGAATACTTTGTTACATGACCTGAGATTTGGTTTCTTTTACTTTCACAATGTCTAGGATTCCTTAAGTTTTCTGAAACAAAGAGGGAAATGAAAGCCTATTCTTTCAAGCAGATCTACTTTGCTCTTTGTTAAGACAGAAGAGTTCAGAACAATAATCTGCCTCCCAAAAATGCAAATCAATGGCAAAAATTAGCATTTAAATGCAATGTTGGGGGGTGACAATATCGAATGTTCTCAATATAGATCTATTTGGAAACGTGGAATTGTTCCTGTAGCTTGGATCCTGTCTGTGTATTTTTCAATTCGCCAGACTTTAAAATTATTTACAAAAATCTTTCTAAATATTTGATTCGGCACCTTTTGGTAGTACCGGCTGTTAATGCCTGAACTTATTTTCAGAGAATTTCTTCTAAGCTGCAGTGCAGAATTAATTTTATATCCCATGCAACTTTACTCTACTCCCCCCCCCCTCCATCAGGTCAGCTGAGCTAACTGGGGAGGGGGAAATTAGCTGAGCCAACAGGGAGGGGGTAGTTGAGGCAACGGGTGGGGGGGAGTCAGCTGGGGAGGGGGTATGGTACTGATGAGCTAACTTTAGCTGGCAGCATAAAGTGCACATGCAGAGTGAGCTGGGGGTATCAAATTAATTCTGCAGATCTGGAGAAATTGACTACCCTGGCTACCCTGCTGCCTCACTGAGATATCTTCTATATTGACCAGGTTAATATATGAAGTTTCTTCATGAAATTTTAAGTTAAATTGCACAATTTTTTTTCGGTTTTTCGTAAAAATTTTGAACCATTTATTAGCAAGTACTTCATGTTTATGTCTTATTTTGTAAGTATTTTTTGTTTGAAAACGAGAAAAAGTTGTCATGAACGGCATTGTAAAACTTAAATCAGTATTATTTGTACCAAAACAAAGGAAGAATTGACCAAATTTCTTGAAGTGCGCATTAAATAGCACAAGACAAATATGCAGAATAAACTAAATATTCAATCATTTTCAGAGTATAAATGAATTTTACCTTTTGGACTGCAAAGAATTAAAGTTGACGTAAAGGATATATGTGATTAATGTGAAAATGACTGATCAAACCTCTAATAATTCATTTTACAAAATGTGATGAAAATTTGTCGATACAAATAATTTTGTTTGTAATTTGAAATCTTGATTATTTGCTGGTGTCACCTTGATTGCAATTGATGTGGAAAACGCTCACAATTTTACTTTTGATGTGCCATGCATGGGTGAAAATAAGACTACAAAAACTGTGAAGTAACAATTGAACCCTCTGTTATATGGAAAATTAGTTTTTGGATTGTGATTTGGAAATAGTCTATTGTGAAACGTTTCAGAATTTGCCTTGCTATATTGAATGCAGCAAAAGATCCAAATTGGCCTATTAATGGGGTAAGCAAACTCTGATTGGCTTTTGAGCCATGGATCCGCTACAGGCTTGATGGGATAAAAACGAGACAATCTGCAATGGACAGGAAAGTATATTTCTCCACATTTTTGACATGCTTTTTCTGTTCGACACAATTCTTTGGCAGTGAGACAACAATAGTTATATTCGGGGTTGCCGAGGGTCGTGGAAACGACTACTGGTTTTGAGTGAAAGTATTTCATATTTGTAAATAGACAAATCACTGACTGAATATAATCTCTAAGCAATACAATAAAAAGTCGTATATTTGTATTGCCAATTAACAATATTTAATAGACGTTCTTTCTGGATATGTTCAAAATATTCCTGAAAATTATTTCCTTTGCTGCTTTGTTCACTTTCAAGTACCTGTCACCAACTACGCAAGGCCTTAAAATTGGCAGATTCTAGCTGTGTAAATTTTTGTCATCTGTGAACAATTTGTGACCACTGCTCCATCTGGGCCAATGACAGGAAAATTAACTGACCCAGATGAAAAATCACTGGCCCAGATTTTTAATTAAAACCTACATGTCATAGTGTTCCCACATTCACATTTTGACCCTGGTAATGTCCTTAGCCTTTTGTAATTTCCCTTTATGGCCAATTTGTCTCTTTATGACCGATGGCTTGTTTGATTGTGCCAGTGGATCTAAAGATGGGCTTTGAGTCTGTTTCCTGTCTATCAAAGTAGCCATGTGGTTATTAGCTGTCCCCTTGGAGGCTAATACTCATGAATGCGCAAACCTTATATATGAGTCATTGGATACCCTCCAACACCCCCATTCCCTATAAGTGCCCAAGCCAAAGACAATGAAAGGACAAGATGGATCACTGTCTATATATTCTTATGTGGCAGAAAAACCTGGTGGCAGCTTGGAAAACTAACATGTGGCAATATAAAATTTCATTCTCTTTTCAAGTCCTGTTTATCAACTCTCAACCAATATTTTTACTTTTTAAATGAATTGATATGAAACTTCTAATCATCATCTTGCAGTTTTATCACAAAAACAGTAAGAAAAGAAGTCTAAATTTAAAAATATTTAGAAAACTTTCTGCATTCACTCACATATGCTGGTGATTAGTTATCCAAGCAGCCACTAGGTGCAGCACTGTTTTGCTGATAACATGATTGATAGGAAGCTGCATGTCATGTATAAATAGTCATTGGAGTAAGAGACCAAAAGGTCAAAACTTGCACTTGTAAAATAATCATAATTGCACGAGCAGTAATGTAGCAAAATGTATCAAAAATGCAAATATTTGACTCAGCCAAATAATCACCATCTTAGAAAATAATAACAGGTCTTTTCAAAAGTGATGGAGAGGTTGTCATAGCCAGAATCTGGTAACACTAAGCAACCCCGGTTCATCATGTCTAAGTACCAAGCAACCATAATCCCGAACATGTGAATTGACTGAAATGGGCAACAGTCATGCATGAATGACCTACCCACTGAGCGCCCTCCACCAGGGTGTGACACACACTGTGATACTTGTTACTTAAGATACTCATTAGCCCCCTTGGGCATGATTTTATGTATTGCACCATGAACCTTTAACTATGACTAGAAGTACTACAAATAAATATCTACTGTACAGATACCTATTAGCAATGCATTAGAGTTATCACTACAGTCTGCCGAGACAATCACACATGCAGATATTGGTATGTCAAGTGCATACAGAACCTACCTAATATAACCGTATCAAGAGACGTATCAGAGGTCCTTGTTCTTTTCCCAATCATCAAACACCTGATCCATATCAGCCTATGTTCAGTTCTGTTCCTTCTTCCCAAACCCTGAAGAAGCTGCCCTTTGTGGTCCAATCTTGCGGCCATCCTTGGCCTTGCATTTTTTTTGATGTTTTCTGCTTTGCCACTAAAACCAAAATGGTTACCCACTTGATAGTTACCCACTTGACTTGACCATTTGATACCCGCTTGCTACTTGCACTCATAAACGGTACACAGAAAGGGTGATCTTGTTGGTTCTGGTTGATCTGGACACACAGGTGACATGGTATGTATTCTTACATTTATTTCAGAAAACCCACTTGCAGCCATCAATCCCATCAGTATAAACAGCATATGAGGCATTTCCAACCAAAGATTTGAACACACCTGGCATGTTCATATGCATCAAAGTTCAGAGTAAAGTCCATCCTAAAGGGAAAAATAGCAAGCGGGTAGGGTAGATCTCTGAGAAGGAAAAGTCAAGTGGGTAATTTTGTTTACATTGCCACATCTGGGTCATTTTAAGGAGTTCAAGGACAGGGCTATATGGGGGGGATGCTTGTACATAGGGAAACATTATTCAGTCATATTTATTTGACAGAAAGCCTTACATTTAATTACCCATGTCATAGTACATTTAGTTACTCACCTCAATGAACATTGCCGTTCAAGTGGGTAACCAACTTCAACTTCATGCCAGTTCTCTAATATTGCCCACTGCCTCTAACCACTTTGTCAGTTTCTAGCTTAGACCACCTCCTACCTGTAGATTTTTGGTACTAAAAGAATCCATGTATATTAAAGGAGAAACTTACTGAGGGACCTAACTTGAAAAATCAAAGGTCCTTTGCACTTCTGAAATAGTCAAGCAGGAACAATTTCAAAATGGTGTCTGGTCTCTGATACAATCATGCTGCCACCTGGGGATAATGTGCATTGAAACAAGGAAAGTTAATAGTTGACACTGGTGTAAGGGGCATGGTAAAAAGTAGAAATCATGTAGTAAATGAAGACAGGTTGGGGACGGGCGTTACCCACTTGACTGGGTGTTACCCACTCTTAGAACACTGACTCTATGTAATAATGCAAATATGTAGTAGTACAAATACGTAGTAAAGCAAATACATGTGAATACGTACTATTGTGACCTAGTGCAAATACACAGTTGACCTCAAACCCAGACACGCTAATGAGATTTTTACGATCTCTGAGTCTCACTCTCACTCTCAAGTCTGAAGTTTTACCCTGAAATCTGACTCTGAAGATAATTCTCCCCTGAATGACAATCACATTGACAAATTGAGAGCATCCAAAAATAAGAGATTTATGATCCCAAGTATGGAATTTAAACTAACCTTTTCGGTACACGATTTCATTTGCTTTGACTGCATATTTTCCAGTCTGTGAAGAAGAGTCCCTCGTCATCATGAAACATTTTGCATCTTCGGGGGGGTTTTCTCTGTCTGAGCCAGAGCCACTCAGCCAGAGCCAAATGTTAAAAAAAGGCATTTTCTTTACTTTAAAGCAAGGAAAAACACTAAATACGGATGATATACGTATATTTCATAACATTCTA
>JBCAUG010076017.1:5895-22664 GCA_038406175.1 Haplosyllis leylae | reverse complement strand
TTATTTTGCACCCCAAAATGTGTAGCTTTTCCCATTCTGTTTTACCCTAGGATATAAAGGGAATAAGGTCTGATACTTGAACATTTCGTTGCTGCATTTCGATACAAGCTTGTTGCCCGTGCTACCTGCATGGGCGAAATTAGGAGAAATTCATATTTTTACCCCAAATAATCAAACAAACTTTCCATACAGGTAGGTGTATTTTATAAGAAATAGAAAGCACAAATGAATTCAGTAAAATGCGTTTGAAATCTATCAGTCACGGCCTCATTTAATTTTTTAATGATGTAACATCAAAAATATAAACGATTTCTTTCTGCAAAGTGTGTTTTTATTGACAGTACTATTGAATAGATAGATTTACCATGTTAATACCAGTCAAAGATAACTTATTTTCTGCAGATCTTTCTTATTTGTCGGAGTTTGTAATTGGAAGGGGAGGCAAACCCTGAAAACTACTTGGTAGTTCCGGAATTTTTATTCTTTTTTTTTTGAAAATTTTTTATTGCTGTGCTCGTATACATCGATCAATAATTACCAATACTTTAGTCAGTCACGAGAAGTAAAAGTTACATTATTCATCTATTTTTGTTATGGTTTCTTAATTTTACGATTTTGTACACTATACTCTTATACCTAACCATTTCCTTTCATGTTTGGATAATTTGCCTTTTGACCTAGCTATATTTTCTTCAATACTTTTGGTTTCACAAACCATTGCCAGGAAACCTTCTTTACTTGGTTTTTTTCCCCAAACACCTTGCAACATAAATATACCTTTTTGCAATTAGAGAAACCACATTTAGCTGTACAAATTCCAAGTCTGATAATAACCAACCTTCCCACGTAATTTCATTCTCTAAGTATTCATTAAACATTGTAGTATCTCTTTAGTTTCATGACATTCATAAAACAGGTGTTTCAGTATTTCCTTTACCGAACCACAGAAAGAACAATTTTCACTCTCCCGTACCCCATAATATTTCAGCTGGATATTTGTTGTCAGTACACCCAACAACAGTTTATATTGAAATGACCTTAATTTAACTATGATAGATAATCTATTTATTTCACTACACCCTTTTCTAAGTTTCTCTGCTTCAATACTTGTACCTTTTTTGGCCCAACGAGTTACATATTTATCTAGAAGATTGGGATCACTCAGTACATTCTGATAACAATATGATACATACTTGTGAGTTTGCATACATTTATCCAGTAACCCCGGCTCATTATCAGACCCACCCTTATTTAACAATGTTTTCCACTCCCCTGGGATCGCCGATACCAAACCTAGATACTGCATGAACGGTAGGTGACCGAAAGAGGTACAGAATTGCGGATAAGTTTTAAACTGGTTTGACGTGTCTGATTGTAGTAGATCTTTGACTTTAACCAGCCCCGCTTCCCAATTTTTCTTATACCACACCGGTCTGTTTTCAACCCTTATCCTGGAGTTCTACCACAAACTTGGTTTTTAACTTCTTCTGCACTTCCCGGTTCTCTCACATTTACTCTTGTCCACATTTTTAGAATATTCTGCCAGAATCCTGTTTCCCCAAAAATCTTGACTGAGTCCTTTATGTTTAACTGACATTCCCATAAGAGCTTACCTATCTTATTATTAAGGGCTTCATCAGCCAAGCTCTGAAGCATATCTGCCTCTTGTAACCTCATTACCCACCCTAGTTTCAAAGCATTGTGCTTCTTTTCAAGGTCTACTAGTCCCGCACCTCCATATTTTCGTAATCCCACTAAAGTATCGTAATGAACCTTAGCTTTCTTACCATTCCATACAAAATCCACTATAATTTGTTTCATTTGTTTGTAGAAACTCATTGGTACAGGACTAATATTAGTAAATTTGTATACAAATAATGATCCTACAAGTGCATTTATTACTATGTTCTTTCCAAAAAGTGATAGTTCTCTATGATACCATAATGACAAGATTTCCTTCACCTTATCTACTAATGGAGCCAAGTTCAATTTATATTCTGTTTCTTCATTACTTGCAATCATAAAACCCAGTACATTTACTGGGTCATTAGTCCAAAACAGTTTTCTCGCAGTGTAAAATTTTGCATCTGAATTTTATATCGTCTGCGAACAAGAAGATTAAGTGTACACATCCCCAATTTTTACACCCTCAATATCTTTGTTCTTTCTAATGCTAATGGCCAATGTTTCAATGAGTGTATTGAATCCAAAGGGTCCCATTGGATTACCTTGAAAGATTTCTCTAGTTGGTGAGAACCAATCTGAAGTCTGTCCTGCATTTACAGTACATAGCTCCATGTCTGTAAACAATATACTCAGCCACTTCAACACTAAGTGTTGAAATCCAAAAAATTTAAATGCTGCTAACAGTGAACGATATTCTACCCTATCAAATGCCTTCAAAAAATCAACTGAAATCAGCACCAAAGCAATATTTCTTCTAGATACATAGTCAATCACGTCCTTTGTTCTTCTAATATTTGACGTAATATTTCGACCTGCAATAAAACCTGTCTGGTCTGGATGTATTATGCTATTCATGACCGGTTTCAAACGGCTTGTTAAGACTTTTGCAATAATCTTGTATTCAATACAAAGGAGTGTAATAGGTCTCCAATTTTTCAAGTGCAACAAGTCTCTCTGTTTCTTAGGGATTAAGGTAATAATACCTCGTCTAGCTGAAACATGTAACCAGCTAATATCCAGACAGTACTGGTACAATGCTAAGAGCAGATGCTTAATTTTACCAAAGAATACCTTGAACCAATCCACTGTCCATCCATCTGGGCCAGGTGATTTATTTCTCTTCATCTGTACAATCGCTAAACCTATCTCTTTTTCTGATATGGGTTTCTCCATCTCCTGAACTTGCTCGTCTGTTAACAAAACATCACCTTCATTTACATATTCGAATTTTACTTCATTATTACTTGTGTATAACTTCCTATAAAAATTCACTTGAGCTTCCAATACTTCTGCAGGCTTTCTGATAACAGTTCCATTTTCTAATTTAACTGCATTCATTACCTTATTCCTAGCTTTAGATTTCTCTAATTAACCAATTAACCTTTGATCTAAGTGTTGCACCTTGTACTATCTGGTCCCAATCTTTCTTTAACTGCTCTTTGAGATAATCGATTTTTTCATTGTACTTTTGAATGTATTTAACTGCCCTCTCTGACCTTAAGTTAACCATTGCAAGCTGCTTTTCTGCTCTATCTAGCCTGTCAGTTAAATCCTCACCCTCTGTTTCCTCTCACTTGACCTGTTCACTGCATAGTACTGGCTAAATGCCGTAATTTTCATTTTCAATATTTCCCATTGTACAACAGGATCCGCTTCCCTAAATTCCTTTACTTCATCATACTCAACCCAGTCTTCAATTTTCCTATCTTCATCCAAATATGTATTAATAATTTCATTAACCCCATCTATGTATTTCTTCTCATATAACAATGCATTGTTAAATTTCCAAAGTCCCTTTGTTGACATACGATCTTCCCATTCAATCTGCATCTCTACCATAAGGTGATCTGACTCACAACCTGGGACAATTTCACAGGAATAACAATGCGACATTACACTCAAGGAAACCAAGAAATAGTCTAATTGACTACCTATAAAAGGGCTTCTTTGTTTCCATGTATATTGAAATTTGCTCGGAAACATTTGCCTCCTGACGTCCACCCATTCCATCTCTTCCATGCATGTTTTGAGCCAAGACACAGTGTTTGAAGGTTTTGGCTTCCCTCCCTTTCTATCTAATGTAGGATCGAAACAGACATTTAGATCTCCTCCCAAAATAACCTGACCATCACCTTGTACCTTGTTAACATCTTCGATTAATTTTTTGAAGAAATCAACATTGTCCTTGTTGGGTGCGTACACGTTCACCAGTACATATTTTTCGTTCTCAATTAGTGTTGACAATATAATATACCTGCCATTCTCATCGAACACTGATTCCTTTACATCGATTTTTATTTCCAAATCTTTCCTGATTGCGATTACTACCCCTCTTGCCTTATTACTCCCATGTGCAAAATACATCAGCCCATTCCATTCTGCTCTATAAAATTTTTCTTGTTTCATAGTACTATGTGATTCTTGTAAAAACAATATATCTACGTTTCAGGATTTGTTATAAACACTTTTCTCCTCTTAACCTTATCAGCTAGGCCTCTGGCATTACAAGTTATTATCTTAAGTTTCCCCATATTTTAATTCCTAATGTAATATTCTTCTCCCAGTGCACAGTTCTACATTCTTCAAAAACGTCCTTAGATTTTAGTGCATAACATAATACAAATGAGCGACAACATTTTTTCCAGAAACTGGTCACAATTTTAGTTCGGAAGATTTTCTTCCTAATTAAATTCGAATACAGCAAAAACAATGTCACAATAATTTGTAGCATTATGTGATAATGTTTGGCTTAG
This sequence comes from Haplosyllis leylae, assembly GCA_038406175.1. NCBI lineage: Eukaryota > Metazoa > Annelida > Polychaeta > Phyllodocida > Syllidae > Haplosyllis > Haplosyllis leylae. The sequence continues at coordinate 18,225 of JBCAUG010076017.1, read as the reverse complement.
AAACACGGAATGAAACATTAAAGTCTTTGTGTCCAACATTGGCCATCCAGTTGCGTTATTTACTTAATTAATCTAAATCACTAAAGTTCATGGCTTTGAAGAAAACAAACTTGAATCTTGGCTTCACTGCTTATTAAGTCCCCTCTGACTTTGTTGACAAGTTGTCCTCTTCTTCTGCTTTGTCATCATAAGATAATGCTGAAATCACAGAGCACACGGACTCCTGCAAACCTGCTCTGAATATCCTTGTTCTTCTCTCTCTCACTTAAACCCATATAAAGTGATGGCAGACTCAGTTAGCATTTCCAGGATCTTGTACCTCCTTGGACCAAGCTTGATACCCCCAAAATATCGAACCACGAAAACACAGACGTTTTTAAGTTGCTTGGCTTTCAAGATCTTTAAGATTGTTCTGCCAGCCCCCAGCTCCTTGTCATCATGGCCTTCTTGATTAAATGGACCAATTGCATTCTCCAGGCGATAAGCACAAGAAACATGTGTAGCATCTCCCTGTTTAATTCTCAATTTGAAGAGCCCATTCTGCACATCTCCAAATGTCTTAACTTTCTGTACATATGTATAGTAATCTGAACCCTGCTCCTGGTCTTCATCTGCTGCTATAATTTTTGCATTCATAACTATGTCCTTTTTGTTGTCCAACATTTTAAGAAGATCTTCTGGTGTCAGTGAGTGCACTTGTTTAACCACCAGCTTGTTGTTTATCAGTAACTTATCGTTACGTAGCTGAATCTTCAGCTTCTGATTGCTTTCCTTATTTTCCTTTTGCAGCTCCCTGTAAAGTTTCTTCATCTCCAAACATTCTGGATCTAAGTTGTTATCCACTTGAAATAGCCTCCTTCTAACATTTCTCTTGTCCTTCAATTTACCAGTGTTTGCAAAAATTTTCGCTTTATCCTCTGGAGATTTTAAGTTAACCATAATGGGCCTGTCCTTTTGCCCCTTCTGGCCCATTTGGTAAACCTCGGTGACCTCAATTTTCTCCTGGATCTCTATCTCGTTCTTAAAAATGTTAAGCACTTTTTCCTGGATTTCAGCTCTGGTCTCACTACCTTCACTCACTATTCCACTGATACAAAGCTTCATTCTACTCTTCTGCCACTTCATCATGTCTAATTGTTTCTTGTAGTTCTACAATTTCCTTGTTCTGTTGTATAATAATATTAGACATGATGTTAACTTTAATTTCTAAATGACTTACATTGCCTTCAATGTTATCACAGATCTCTGTGCAAGCACATTTACGTATCCCCTCGTTGCCATTTGCACCACTTCTCTGCAACTGATCTTCCATTTCTAAGTTCACTTCTGGAGTAACAGGTAGTCTAGCAGACTCTTCAGGTGTTGTACACGCTGTTCTCGGAGTATATTTATACTTTTCAAGTGCCTTCCAGGGTTCTGAATATGTTTGATCTTTCAACCTTGAAGGTGACAATGCATTACCTTTAATATCGCTCTTAATATATTTTCTCAACCTTTGTTTGATTCTGTCCTGCTGATTCATGACCCATTCAACCTTCCACTACAAAGCTTGATCCTTTCATGCCTTATCTCCAGTCTTTGTACTAGAATTAATGCACTTGAAGCCGTACTAATTCCAATTTTAACCGTGTAGTTGTCCAAAACGTGTTAACTAGCCGGCCATTATCACGTGACCCCCCGGAATTTTTATTCTTACTTCACTTTCAATAGTTAGTTTTCCGGGTCTTGACACATTGGTTTTCGTTCCATTGATTGATGCGCAATTTACACATATGAGCAATATTAAATCTGTATCAAATGTACAAGACAATCCTACTAAAGAAAGGAATACCATTATAATCTGGATTTTAGGCATCACAGAAAATGCTTTGTCTTTAGCATAGGTATCATTGCACTGTCCTGAGGGAAACTGAAGAATTCACAATTTTTCACAATTGTTTCGTTTACAATATCCCTCGCAAGGATTATCTGTACAATGTTGAAAAAGATTCTAAAGGATAGAATAATCTGGTGACAAATTCACATAGCAGAACTTTCAACTCTATTTTATGGACAAATATGCCATGTAAAATGTCATTACAATTTCCTATGGCATTTAATTGCAGTGACGCCCCTTCTAGACCAAAATTTGTTCATTTTTATGCAGTTTGTGGGGAAAATTATTCAAATAGCAGGTTGACGCCCCCTAGGAAATGGCGCCCCTCTTTGGGAAATCCTGGATCCGCCACTGAATTGGTGTGCCAAATGGCCCCAGCTTTCGTAATGTACATAATATCACATTAATTTCGAATTGACCGTAATCAACTTACTGATCAGTAAATTGAATTTTAGTAAGTGAAAGTTCTTGTAAAAATCCATTTCAAGACAGGTACGTAAACTGCTATGTTCTATTTTACTTTTGCACAAGGTGCACTTCAGTCGTGTTCATATTAACATGTCATCAGTCGAGCAATATTGATTGAAATGTCTACATTTTGTGAAACACATCACATGGTTTGAACATACAGATGTATCAGTATGAATTGTCCGTAAACTATCGTGCCTTATTTACAACTTGCGTCTTGTGACTTGATATTGTGTGTTGATCAATACAAGTTTACAGTTTGAAAAAGTAAGGAAATCGATTTACGGGACGTATTCGTGCTTTTTATCTTCAAAATGAACAAAACAACAGGAAATAATATAAAATTTTCAACATTATAAACTCTATTATTAGAATATTAATAAGGACAAAAATCATGTTTACTCAGTTTCTATTCACATGCATCGCTGTTCCTTCGTCACTTACTGTCTCTTATTACGAATTAATCTTCCCACGTCTCAGATTCACATTATTATTTCAGTTCTACCGTTTTAGCCTTTTCCTTATTTGGTTTGTTCGCAGCAAAATCTAAATATAAAATAACAATGTCTTAAGGTCGTCCGAACATGACCAATTCCGATGTTAATATTCAACAAACGTTCATTGCAAATGGGTTTTTCTCCAAGATGTGCATCACTTGTTTTGGTAAATACGTTCATTGGCAGCAGTTCAAATTATGTGCGACCGGATAATGTAGTCAGGATTGGAGTTTCATGTCATGCATTGGGCTTGTGTCCTGACCTGATAATTCGACAAATGTTACTTGAAATCATAGATGACAACGTTTAATACTGCACACTGTACTCTTACAACAGTGGCGATCCAAGATTTCTCAGACGGGGCGCCAACCTACTATTTGGCCAATTTTTTGATGAAATTATGTTGGGGGTACGTCGTCCCTATCTGCTAATCTACAATGTTGCATCTTTCAAGTTTCCAAAGTTTTTTGTCAATTTTAGATGCGCTGTTTGTTAGTTATTATTTTTCATTTAATTTTAGAAATGCAAATAAATAGACCTTGAAGAGATATTGGACAGGGGGCTCTGATTGGACAATGGAAGAAGCGAGAGATCCGCAGCTGACCAATAAGCTGATCGCACTGATCAGAGAGGGAGACAGGGATGGCGTGAGAAGTGAGCTACAGGGAATCGATGATGTCGATATTGCTCTGGTATGAAGATTTTACTTGCGTAACCAGTGTCGGATCTAGGATTTCCCAGACGGAGAGGAGGAGATTGGGTCAATCCCAAAGGGGGCTAGCGAACTTCTTATGTGGCCAATTTCTCCCTCTATTTGCAAGAAAATGAAGAATTTTGGGCCCGGGGGGGGGGCAAAAATGTGACAAGCGATTTGTCTCTAATCGGATCGAATATAAAAACTAAAGTAACTGGAGGGCATACACTCTACACAAATAGTCTTGGTCACCACCAACCGCCTATTTTGAAGTAAATGAACAACATAGACTACTTTGTGGAAAAAAGATCATGCCAAAAGGATACACCATTTGTAGGGGATATGGAATAAATATCATCATTTGCGTCAATGTATTGATATGGCTGGAAAACAGCTAGTTTCTTTAACACACATTGATCTCTGTTGGGCAGGTATCGGTAGATGTAGATGGGGACGGTTGGTCGCCGATCACCCTGGCTGCGGAACAAGGACAGACTGAGATACTCCAGATGATCCTGGATGCCGGAGCCTCGGTAGACAGTAAAAATCACGTAGGAGGCTGGAGAGCCCTACATTGTGCAGCCGCCAACGGACACATACAGATCGTAAAAACGCTTATTCTTTCCGGAGCTTCTCTGGATGTAGAGGTTTGTGTGTGGTAAAAATAAAATAATTATAAAATAGATCGCAATAAAATAACTTTTTACCGCTAACCATAGAAAATTTTACTGTTTTCACATGAAATCTTTTAAATTCAGGTATATTTTTAAGTGACATTCACAGTATTCTCAATTCTCAAAAAAACTTTCGGTTTTGACAAAATTATTGGCTTTTGATGTATTGCTGTGAACTGAAGAGCGATATATGTTTATCAAGAGAAATAATACCTATCTTTACCAGCCTTCAATTAAACTGTAGGATTCCGAGAACTGGACACCACTACATTTTGCATGTGACAGAAACAACATTGATATAGCCGAGACGCTCATAGAAGCAGGGGCCGACCTCAACGTACAGACGCTGGAGGGATACACGCCATTGTACTTGTCGTCGCAAGGAAACTTTGACGTTCTTGTCAAACTTCTGCTGTCTCACAAAGCCAGACATGATATCGAGGAGGAGGATGGATGGACCCCGCTTCAGGTATGTTACCGATATTACTATCAAATCTATTTCTAAAAGAAATAACTTTTACCATGTTTTATTTTCCAGAATCCTTTGGATAAATGTTAAATTTCATTGTAGGTGGCGTCAGAGAGAGGGCACATAGATATTGTAAAGTTATTGACAGCCGCTGGAGCCGAGGTCAATTGGCAAAACAAGGAGGGCATCACTAGCTTGTATATGGCCGCTCAGAATGGACATGATGAGGTGAGATAAAAATACTCAATACATATAAATTGCTTACATTTTCTTACGAACATGTTTATCGTTGTTTTCAATTGTTTTCCTGTTTTTGACCTTGTCAAAATTAGTTTGGATTTTTCTTCAGGTTGTGCAAGTTCTTGTCACAAGAGGCGCCTCTGTGAACCTACAGGAAGAGGATGGATTTGCTCCTCTCCATGTCTCGTGCCAGAACGGTCACGTCACAGTGGTGGAGATTCTCCTCAAGGCCAAAGCTGAACCCAACCTCATGGCTAGGTCCACCTCTTGGCAGGCGCTGCATTATGCAGCACAGGTAAAGTTTGTAATTGTGTTAAACGAATTAGCTGACCAGATGTATCATGGTGCAGCACCTGATATGATCCTAATGTCATAACTTCAACAGGCAAGAGCGGTACCATCTGACATACACAAAAGTATACAATCGTGGTGCCGACAAAAGTTACATACTGGTCAAGCGTTGGGATGGTCGCCTTCTAGGAAAAAAGAAAAAGAGGTCTACACATCTCCACAGCGTATTGCTGCTTGTGCTCTCGTAATATTCTATGTCCAATATTACGGACCAGTGTCAATGGATGTTCTGACCCTAAAATAGAATCGCGTGCTTGAAGAAATCTTTATCTTCTTTTAACTTCAATAGGATGACTTTGATGAAATAATAGAGATGTTACTTGACCACGGAGCGAAGGTTAATGCAGCAACAGATGAGGGGCATACTGCTCTTCACATAGCTGCCGAAAACGGACACATAGAAGCTGTAAAAATACTACTAGACAGAGGTAAATATCTAAACACATGGAGAACGCTTTTGAGAAACATTTCTTGTAACTTGTAATGCCTAAAGTTCATATTTCAAAACGAAATACTGTTCTTGTTTCTTTCGTTTTCATCCTGCGTTTGCTATGATATTTTTGTAATCTTTTCTGACAAATATTAATATGTCTACTGACTTCTTTGTTAGGGGCCAATATAAAACAAACTGATTCTGGAGGTTGGACTGCTTTACATCACTCCTGTCAGAACGGTCACATAGACGTTGTCGGTGAGCTGATAGAAGCTGGCATGGATGTGAACCTCCGGTCCAATGAGGGTCACACTGCGTTGCTTGTGGCCGCTCAGAACCAGCATCCAGAAACACTTCGCCTTCTCCTACTTCACGGAGCCAAAGTGAACAGTCAGGATGACGAAGATGGTCACTGTCCATTACATGCTGCATGTCAGTTCCAGGACACCCGAGTTCTACAGGAACTGCTCAGGGCGCACGCATCAGTTAATCTCCAGGACAAGAAAGGCTGGGGAGCGCTTCACTACGCAGCAGAGAATGACTTGAGAGAACATATTGTGAATCTTTGCATGGAAAACGCAGATGTCAACCTGCAGACAGTCGAAGGACAAACTCCGTTATTTGTCGCGGCCCAAAATGGACATTCCAAGGTAATTTTACAGCTGATTGGTCACGGAGGAGATTGCATGTTGGTCGACTACATAGGCTGGTCACCCCTCCATGCTGCTGCACAAAATGGTCATGTAGCGGCAGCCGAAGAATTGTTGAATATTGGTGCTGAAATAGATAGAAAAACCTACCACGGTTTTACACCTATTTACATTGCTTCTCAGAACGGCCAAAGTGATTTCGTCAAACTTTTGATCTCAAAAGATGCTGAAGTAAACCTTCAAGAAAATCAAGGGTGCTGTCCGTTGCACATAGCTTCAGAAAACGGTTACGTGAACATTGTAAAACAGCTAGTCAGAGCCAACGCAGACATCAATGTCAGTGACACTAACCTGTGGAATGCCTTACATTACGCAGCTCAAGGGAATCAGGTGGAAGTTAGTCAAATACTAATAAAGGCAGGAATAGACATCAACGCTCAGACCGTTGAAGGCTATACTCCACTCCTGCTAGCTTCACAAAAAGGGTACAAAGACTTAATCAAGCTACTGATCGCCAACAAAGCTCAGGTAAGTAAAAATTGTGCATCAATCGTCATGTCCAGAACCAGTGCCATAGAAAGACATACATTCATAGTCAAATGAGGAACTTTCGTGTTTAAAGAGTAAAATGTCTTCATTGTTTGAAGACTTCAAAGGCCTTGAAGATTCGATTAAAGCGTTTCCAAGTACACTCATTGAATTTGAGCATCAAATTGCATTTCTGTGCTAGATGCACTTGGTATACTTTGTTAATAACCTTTTGTTATCTTCTCTATATTTTATCAGACGTCAGTACAAGAGACGACAGGGGTCGCACCGCTTCACATAGCCTGTGACCAGGGACACCTCGATGTGGTGACTGAGCTCTTGGGTGCAGGGACTAATGTTAACCAACTCACATTTGATTCCATAACTTCCCTATACTTCGCAACAAAAGCCAACCACAGAGAGGTGCAGTAAACTCATTTTGTGTATAATTCTCCGAGTATTAAGACTAGGCCTATTGAGTGCGACATCCTGATACTTTTTCTCAAATGGTAAATGTTGTGGATGAATGCTATCGAAATTATCACACGGTATGTTAGCTTGTGATGGAAGCTGACATAAATTGTAGATGATGAAAATCATTGTAATATCCAATCCCAGTCATGGCTAATTTGCTTTTTACTAATTCTTTTCTTTTGTAGATAGTAGACTTGTTAATAAACAGGGGCGCCGACGTGAACCTGCCGGTACAGGACGGATTCACGGCGTTGCACATAGCGGCGCAGAATGGGGACGACACGGTGGTTGACGCCCTGCTCCGGGCTGGCGCCACTGTCAATATGAACGACGACGCCCAGTGGACGCCTCTGTTCTTTGCTTGCCAGTACGGTCATCTCCCAGTAGTGAGTACACCATTTTATCACAGGTTGTTGATTTGTTGTTTGGAAAGGCATTATCACCAGAAATTTTGAAGTTACTGTCGATCGAGCAAAGCAGAGATCAGGGTTGCAATCAGGCGGATATGACGAAAGTTTGAATGAAAATCAATAAAGGATCTGAGATTTCTAATCAAGAAATACTTCCATGTCTTGAAGGCTTCACTGTGGGCATGTTGACGTTTATATGTGACATTGACTTACATTTTTTTGGTAATAAGACAACAGTAATCTCCGCTTTTAATTAATATACCAATGTATCTTCAGGTGCAAATGCTGATTGCAGCCGGGGCTGAAGTAAACTGGCAAGGAGCAGAAAATGTATCGGCCTTGTTTCTTGCCGTACAGAATGGTCACATCGTTATTGCCGAGGAACTCATCATGAACAATGCAGACGTAGACACGCAGACTGCCGAGGGCTATACATGCCTGTACTCCGCCTCCCAGAGGGGAGACTTGGAGGTCGTGCAGCTACTTCTGTTTAACTCCGCAAATGTTGATGTGGAAGAGGAACAAGGATTTGTACCTCTTCACGTCGCGTGCTTGAATGGGCACAAACGTGTTGTGGAGTTTCTGGTCAAGGCCGGGTGTGACATCAACCACAAGTCACGTGACGGAATAAGACCAGTTCATCTCGCCGATCAAAATGGTCACGAGGACATAGTGGAATACCTGGAACAACACCACGCAAAGATGGACGGAGTGACTGATAGGGAAACATGGGGCTCCTATTTTAAGGACATATTGACCAAAGCTTGGACACAGTCAGTGCGCACTATCCAGATGCAGCCGGCGGAAAAGGAAATAAGAATAAGTAACACAACCAAAGAAGTACTGCCCAGTAAACTGCCTTAAAGCTGTCTGTTTTTGAGAAACGAAGTATACTTTCAAAAAGTATTTTGAATTTAAAATTGAAGCTGTGTCAAAGAAATAGATGTTTGTGCTTCTAATCGTCTTTCACGCCCAAGTGTTGATTTACACACTTAAATTTTAGAGTTACGAGCATCCAATTTGAAACACTATCCCATCTTCAAAATCAATTCCAATGCTTTCGAATTTCTCCGCTTGGACATTGCGCGCATTATTATTTTGAGGGTTGCGGTTCTTCGGGGTTATGATTTCTGCTAACATAAAGACATGTGATATAAATTATTTATGTAAATGAATTATTATTATTAACTGGTGATTCCTCGCAGGGTTCTTATCACGGTGGCAGAGGCTTCCAGTGAAGAGAAGTTATCTTTCCTGTATTCATCTACTTAATTTTACCAAACTTGTTAAGCCTTATTGCATAAAATTAGACATACAATTTCGGTCGCACTTAAAAATCCGTAAGATTTATTCAATTTTTGATTCACTTGAAGGCCAAAAAATTGCAACATTTTAATGAAGCAAAGCTGATGTCTTCTGCTTACATGAGGTTCATACTGTTACTGAAATAATTTGAAATAAATATTATGCTAAACTGCTGTATCATCTCACTAATTTGGTCTTTGGTAAAGGTTGACAGTTTGAATCTGGCTGGTCAAACTTAAGTGACAAATGCTCATTCACGGCTTTTTTTCTATTTTAACTAAAGGCAGACATTGAACTGGGTTCTAGGTCCACAAAGATGTGACAGTATCTTGGAAGCTTATCCAGTGTGTACTGAAACAGATTCCCCTTCAACTGAATAGCCTACGTTGTTGCGTTCTGGCATAGAAATAATAGACGACAATAAAAACATGAAATATCAGTTAAAACGGCTGTTTAAAGCAATGGAAGGAACCAAAGTTTTCAAGCTCCAGTTTTATTTTTCTTATTTCATGTGTTAAACGAGGAGAAAATCTGGAAATTAATATCATTACGACCGCTTTTAATTGAATAATTTTGCTTTAATTTCCGCAGCAATATGGTACGATATTAAGCAATTTCCTCTCCTGGCACTCTCAAACCAAGAATAAAAGAACCAAATCCATGACTGTTGTCGTAACAATTGATCTGTGCAACACGAACAAAATACTCAGCTAATTGCGTTTTTGGTTATAAATTGCTCAAACTGGAGGTGTGATAGAACTTGTAATTTCGTTAACATTCTTTTGAATGCTTTCTTGTTTACAAAATTTGCAACTGATTAACATGATGGTTGAAACATTGGGAAACCTGTTCCCTGAATTGGTCGATCTATTGACCATTTGCTCAATCTTACACAAGATATTTAATTCATTGAAATGATCTACGTTGTACGCAAACATAAATGCGACTACGAAATTGTAAGAGGCTCTTTCCAGACAATTCATTTGACAAGCCACGATTTAGCACAGTTTCATTTCGCCTTTGATGCCAATCAATTGCTGAAACTCATCGCTGAAACTCATGGGTTATTGCATAATTTGCTGATTTTTGTAAAGGGTCTAATTATTGTTATTTACTGTCAAAGTTCCTCATAGTTCCTAAACTGTAAAAACAAATAAAACTGTGAACGGTAAGACACTAGCGAAACTGGCAACATATGTGTTGCTGTTTCCATGCAAAGACAGATGAAATGAAGCCTTAGCATTACAATGATATTCTGTCTATTTAAACAATGATGTTTATTGATATTCTACAGACTTTCATGCTTCCGTAGTCGTTTGTCAATTTGCAGAAGGAAATGAATCTGACCAGAGGAAAGTGATACGTTCAGACACAGTTTCAAGCCAATGTGTATGGATTACTTCGGATGGTCGTGTAAAATTATCAGTTACAGCTTCGTTTCGGGGTTAACCAACTAAAAGTGCATAGGGAAAGATGAATTAGTGCACAATTGAGGAAAGACATCTATTTATGTCGAAATCTTTTACAAATGTCTGCTCTGTCAGATCTACTACACCAGTTTTTAACTATTTGATTAAAACATGACATTCCTCTCAGAATCAGTTTCGACCGTACAGTTTTGCTGTAACCGTATTGTTTTACAGCCAGATTTTCTCCTTTTTGAGCAATTGTCGAAAATTATACTCTTGTGTAAACTATTCAACAATCAATTATCGTATCAGTTGCCGAATGCTCATTTTATGTCCATTGGGGATAATGCTGGTGATGAGAGCAAACAATATGAGTAAATCATGCAACTTCAATCCACATTTGCTTATAAACACAGATGAATGTAACGTTTTGCTAAATCATTGATAAAAATTGCACATGTGGAGCCCTAACGACTTTCTGTTGAAGGCGATGCTTACCATAATTTCATATTTTCACATTGTTTTTAGTTGGGATTTTTTTTCAAAAATGTACTGATTTGACATTGAACAAAATCAACGAGGTGTCACCCCCACCTTCAATAATGCACTTCCGATGCAAACAAAGCAATTCTTACATAAGGGATTGAACAAGTGCATAACCTAATTTCATTGACACGATTTGCATTTTCTTTGTCAAAACGTAGAAGGCGACAAGAAAGTTGAACTGAACAGGAAAAACTAGCAATTTTGAAATGGACACATTAGAAGTAGTTCCAGAAATTGAACAATCGTGAAATTATGAACATGGGTATCTATTTTGGAAATATCTTTTTGTACACCGAAGTTATGACTGGATCAATTTAACTTGAGAAAATTACCGAGTACGTAACATACATTATTTGATACAATTAAGAAAATCCTGGTTCTGTAAGAGATGCGACAGTCAAGAGTAAATGTTGAAACAAACTGTGTTCTTCTTTTAAGTGGTGTGAAATACATTTTGTGTGCTTTTCCAATATTCTCGGATTAAAAGTTACACTAGGTTTGTGCAAACATTTCAGTTTCTTAATTTAGCTCGCCCAATTTGTAGATGATATCTGACGTTGGTAGGAAGACCTATATTTAGCCTTTGTTTGATGCAATTTTTTTTATTGTACTCATGCTGTTATGCGAATCGTATCGTCATGTTGTCTCAGTTCTGGGAATGAAGGTCAGACGACCTTTCCTAAGAGGGTTTGTAAAAATCAGCTCAGCTAGAACTAACATTTTTGGTAAAACGTCATGCCGATACACTATTTGGCAGTAAGGTCCTTGGCTTCATTTAAAGTAATTTGACCCAGGCCCTGGTTAACAGTAGAATAGTTATTCTCTTGTACTCCTTTTGAGATATTGGTTGATCTTAGGGGTGAACACGCCCCTCTCCAGTCCAGTAAAATAGGTCAGAAAAGAGATGGCTACACAAGGCAGCTGTATCAATTTCATAAGTCTTCCCACTCCTGCCTATTAGAACCACTATTGAATACACACCAGAATAATTGTTCTCGTATGTATGTACGTACTTATTTCTTTGAATTACAGTGGAAATTGGTACGAAGTAGTGTGGGAAAGTGTGGCCCCACCTTCGAACACCAGCCCAAACTTCTCTGCAACCCTTTCCCGACCAAGAGATGTTGCTTTTAAATCAAAATCCTGTATTGTATACCAGTTTGTGAACAGGAGATCTGACTTTAATCTGTTCCTCTGTGCGGGATACTCCTAGATTAACTTATTACGACGCAATCACTTACGAATGATATCAAAAATATTGCTGGATTTCAATATCTCAGATTTATCTTAGTTCTTTTGTTTCAGA
>JBCAUG010075906.1:0-22664 GCA_038406175.1 Haplosyllis leylae | reverse complement strand
AAATGTAGTATTCTACAAATTCTACAGAATCTGCAGAATACTATTTTTAGTAATCGTAATTTTCAAAATTACTGAAAGTAGTATTCTACAAATTCTATAGATTCTGTAGATTCTATAGAATTCCATTTGGAAAAACTCAAATACACTCACTACGCAGCACTGCCCTTACCTCGTACTTTATCTTTTTAAGAATTTAATTTTGAATCCACAATTAACGTCTGTAAATAAAGAGACACCATGAAGGTAGTCCAAATGCAGTCTAGTAACGTTGTAAAGAATAACTACATGTAGGCCCAGTTATCATAATACTGCCAAGGCCAGAATGTTATCCCCCCTCCATTTCAACCACTGTGTTGACTCTTAAATAACGTTAAATGTTTTGAAACAAACAAGGTTAGTATTCTTGTGTTAACACCAGGAAGCAATCATTCCGCATCTCATTTGTCTGAGAGTCTGAGACGATAAACCGAGCCGAATCATCAGTGGAATTAAAGATTTCAATCACTCTTACGTGAAGCACTCCACTAAATTAGATTCTGTGTCTTTGATTGCGATTAAAAAAACTAAATCCTTCTTAGCCTTATTACCACGACCCGTCAAACAACAATCTGTCTGCAACAGTAGAAAAAACATACCTGGTTACTTTACCATGACGAAAAATGCATCTAATTTCAAACTATTCTGTTCAATTTGACACTACGTATCGAAAAATGTACAGTAAAGGGAATACATTATTTTTCTACTGAGACTGTCAGAGGTTTTGGCCCCTCAATTAATATGACAGTTTTAACAATCTGTACTGTACATTCAACCATCTTCATTTTGGGTAGTTACTTTTTTTTAAAAGATTGGATGACATAAGTCCTTTTTGTGGGGCCAGTGATACCGCCGTTTTCGACTTCAGGTGACATCTGCCCTAGGTTTCAAAGCCAGAGCGAATCTTTTGTGTGCTTTCTTGCTTGTGTGATCCTCAGATTCACATCTGGTGCGACACCCGCCGACTGTATAGAGGTCAGCATGGCAGCCGAGCCTATTCGATCCACATACTTGCAGATCATGTGTCCACAAGAAAGTTACTTTCAACGGCTGATCTAGAGCGTTTTAGAAACCATGGTGGTAAATGATCATTTATGTTTACTTTTAGTCATTTTCAAAAAAGAAACAATCCATAAAATATTTAAAAATATATACTTGATGTTTTACATTTTATGGTAAAATGATTAATGTAATTTGTGACGGAAACATCAATGTTCTTTGAGTGCGATATTCATGGCCTCCCAATGTGAATTTCTTAACTTTACATTCCGGTTTTATCTGCAGCTTTCGTGAGGAAATTGTTAATGTTCTCGACCGTTTGTCCCGTTAAGAGGAAGATTACAAGGAAATGTCCAGTGGATTACCATATCACCGGCAGCATGCGGTTCTTTGTACCGACGTGCAGTCTTGACGCATGCCCATGTACCTAATTTGAGTGTTGTCTTTTCCAATTAGATGACAAAATATTAAAATTAAAAGTACTCTTGTGATTGTTGAATTCAGGAATTCATTGAATTCATTGATCATCAGTCAGCCATCACACTAAATAGCCAACTGTGAGCGAGATAACAGAAAGTATTTCAATTTCCTTCAGTTATGCCAAACTGGTTCCTGTTTGCTAATTGATCCAGTTTAACAAATTCAATATGATATTAGGAAAAAACGAATATCTTAAATTTAATGCACTGGTGGTGTGAAGGATCAGACGTTCACCTCCGGGATACTTGTCCCAGAAAACACTGGGTAAACCACTGTTCTACAATGACGGCGCAGTTTTCTATTGTTCTGGCTGGACCTTCAAATTCAATTAACACATGGTTGTGCATGACCACTCACAGCATAGAAGCACAGCCACAAATAGTGAGCACAGGACAAACGTTTATTATTTTTTCAACATTTGTTTCAACCTTTAATGACTTTTTTATAGATACTAAAAAAATGACTTTTCAAGCAATCAGACTTTTGAAAATTGGTTACAGCCATTGTAGAAAAAGGTTAGTGCATTCGAGACATTTTGTGGTTACTCCAATTACCACACTCACTCACTACGCTCGCTCCATGTGGTAAATTTCGTAACCACACAGTCTCTCATGTGTTAACCTTATAATATCGGAACACAATTTCAGCATGAAAAACGTTTTGTACATAATACTTTCTTTTTGTTAGACAAACAGATCTATTTGACACATTTGACAAGAAATATGGAATTGTAGTAAGTAGTGTTGTTTTTCTGGCTTTAGGGCGGTAAAGCGAATGGAATCCACCCAGTGCAATTGTACTCAGAATACTTCATTGGAGATCAACAACTCTCCTCAACCAGAAAATTGACTTGTAGCTCGTTTTGTCCGCGTAAGCGGAGGATTAGTTCACGGATTGTTCGTGCAGTCCGTTCTTTTACACTGTGCAGGAAGCTCAGTAAATTCTGCCATTTGTTATAAAATCAGTAAATTTTGTCTAAAGTTTTACAATGGTGGTCTATGAGAATATATTTGGAAGCACAAATAAATAACCAATACATGTCTTTCAAAAATAATACTGCACAATTATGTTTTATATTGGGTACAGCTGAGCTACATTGGAAATTTGCCACAATACCAAAGGATGACTCTGATATTCACAGATATGCTAACAGCCATGTGCACTGATAAAAATTTGAGAACATCAGAGGCATCCCCATGTGAACATAGCTGAGCTGTCCCTAATCAAAAATATAATTGTGCAGTATTATTTTTGAAAAAGATTTATTGATTACTTGTTTATGCTTCCAAATATTTTCTCATAGACCACCATTATAAAACCTGGGACAGAATTGACTGATTTCATCAATTTCATCAATTTATTGAACTTCCTTTAGGGTGTTTTAGTGTGCTTTTACTGCATGGATGGAGAAAACAGAAATAATAACAATTGCACACAGGCATCTGCGGTGCCTTAACATTTCAGGAGATGGTTGAGGAGAGCCAAGTTTTGGCATTTTTATGATAAGTAGGTCTACTTTAAGCTGCAGTCACTGGTTGGAATTTGTTTACACAGAATGCTGCCATGACGTCACGTACCAGCAATTGCGAATATTCAACGACGCACCGTCTGTTCGTCCTCCTCCTCATTCCTACATGTAGCCAACCTCCAACTCCTTTTGTAATCTATTTATCATGTCAGTGTTCGTCGAGATGTTTTCCTCAGACAATCTCATTACACGCTCGGTATCCCTGGGTGGACAGAAGTGGGGCAGGCGTAGGGGTATGAGAAGAAAATCTGATTACACGCCTGTGATCACCGAACGGGATATAAGATGTGCCGGAAGGTAAGGGGTGAGGCGGAGGGGTGGTGAGGGGTGAGGCGGAGGGAGGAAAGAGGTGAGGCGGAGGTGGGGGGGGGTAAGGGAGGGGGTGTGAGCCTACAATCTCGTTACATGCCGCGGATCCCTTAGCAGGTTCTGAGGTGAGGTGATGGAGGACGTGAGGGATGGACCTAATACTTGTGTTCACAGATTTATCTCCTTCACAAAGATGCTATTTGTCTGGTCAGAATAGTAATAAAAGGCACCATGAGTTTTTAGCACTGGAACCTTCAAAAACTTGTTTGTCGGTCTGTGTGGAAAAAAATTGAAGTGGAACGTCACACATTAACCTTGTAAACGCACAAGTCCCAGAATATAACTTATTCATCTAGTGTAAGTAAAATATTATTGAATATGATACATAATGGTTAAGAAAAAATCCGGAAGAAAACCATGAGTAATCTCGAATTTACACTGTTAAACGAAATAACATTGGTCATTTCCGAAAACAAAGAAATGATCGGATTTTGAACCAATCTCATCCCACTGTCGACGTGAAAGGGTGTACTTGTTTCTACCTCAGGCGCTTTGTTCACATAAATCGTTTGCATATTCGTGCCTACCTGGCGTTATATCTTCACAACCCATGACATCGTTATATTTGGAACCCACAGAAACTTAATTCATTACCAGACTTGTGCAAGTCTAATACCCCTACCACCCACCCTTCTGAGTTTCCGAGTTTTCCGATGGTTGTTTCAATCTCCCCCCACCCACCCACCCCCCCCCCACTACCGTCAATTTCAAAGGTTTTTTTCAATCTCACCTCACATGGTTTCAATCTCACCTCATATGCTCCACTCCACGCAAAAATAATATATTTCACCTTGCGTGGAAAAATTCCCAAAATAGTCGCGAAGCTACCACGTTTCCATCAATAAGCTACCTCAATGAGTCACAAATAAATGTTGTCTCAATTATGACCTAAAATGTAAGCGTTCCTTTCTCTAATTATTGACACTGTTTTTCTGTCACATTTTCTTGCCTAATATTCATCCACCCACATGTCTATATTTACAGTCAGGGTATATATGCACATCAGATGGATTTGCTGATAACTAGGGCAATCCTGCGTAAGCTTTATTAAACACTGGTGACCGATAAAATCTTCCGCTAGTCGTGGCTGCGACAAGATATATCCATAAAAGTAATGATCTCAGCAAAATGCTTACATCTCTAAAGCATATTTATGATGAGGTGTTAAACAATGGCAACACAATTTTTTTTCTTTGGTAATACTGTTGATTGAAGATTTCTTCAGATCTCCTAAAATCAAATTACAGCGGAATTTTTAGTAAGAAAGGGACCAATCCAATATTCAGCATAACATGTCCTGAAAACTTATGGCCTTAAAGATAATTTAGTCCGGAGGAGGAGGGATGCAAGACACCGGGTGCAACCCACTACATCAGCTACTCAAACGTAACAGAAATTGCTTGCATTGAAAGCACATGGATTTACCATCATTTGCTGGTAACGGTGAGTTTTATCAATAGAAATTAACTTTTAATTGTGCTGAGAATACTATGCGCTTTGTATTTGTAAACCTATTTGATAAACAATCCATGTTTCACCATGTACACAGGGTAATTAGTGAACTAAACCAGGTATGGTTTCCATCTAAACTGAAGAATGTGAATTCTTACTTTTCTAAACACGCATTTTCGACTGCTCTGGTGGGGTTGGCCAAATAAGGGAAAGCATACTTTACTCAAATTGTCAGTATTCATAGAAAGATTCTTATTCATGAAGGTGATATGATGTACATGTGCAAGGGCAAATCCAGAAATTCCTTAGGCGGTGCCTATCAGCTGCGCGTGACGCCAAATCTTTACTTCAAAAATGTGAAACAAATGTGAGCAAAACCCAATGATTTTGAAGAAATGTTCGTTTCCAAAGGACGAGGGCACTCCTGCCCGAAATTCACTACCGATTTATGTTTGATTGACACAAAAATAGAATACAACGTTGCCTTATTCGGCACACCTCCGACGTCCTTGGTTGACCTGTGGCTAAAGCATTCACCTTGTAAGGTCAGCAGTACGAACATGTGGGTCACCAGGTACTGAATTGTTTCATGTGATTTTATTGGCATCATCTCCATAGATACAAGACTCCGACTGTAGATCTAGCTAATGACTAAATTGCCTCAATAAAGCAATTCCATCAGTGGGCAGAGACATAATGAGTTGGTTTCTTCAGGTTTTTTACAATTATACTTTAGGCATATTTCTTTCTCATTACAGAAATATTATGAAATTTCAACTTGTCTGATTCTGCTTGTAAATATTTATTATTGAAGCCTTGACTGAAGTTACGTTGCGTTACAGCCAAATCATTTTTAAAATCGATTCTAAAATTCCATTTGCCTGATCTTCATAAGAAACACGCTGCCGCAAGAATATCCAATTCTGACTCATTACCGCCCGCCATCCGAAACATGGGGGAAGGTAATAGTTTCCGTCGTGTTTGTCAGTCCACAGGGGGAGGGGGGTACTCAGGTCCGGTCCTGGGGGCGGGGTACTCAGTCCCAGGGGGGCACTCGGTCCCAAGGGGTAGGGGGTACTTGGTCCCAGGTGGTACTCGGTCCTGGGGGGTACTTGGTCCTGGAGGTACTCAGGTCTGGTCCTGGGGGGTACTCAGGTACGGTCCGAGGGGGGGGTACTCAGGCCGAGTACCCCCTCCCCCCCCCGAAATTTTTTTCAAATTTTTTTTCAAATTTTTTTTCCAATTTTTTTTTCAAATTTTTTTTTTCAATTTTTTTTTCAAATTATTTTTTTTTTCAAATTTTTTTTTTTCAAATTTTTTTTTTCAAATTTTTTTGGGGGGACTGAAATCTTATGATAGGTCAGCTATGCAGCGGGCGGTATGCCTCTTGCGTTCACGCAGGTGGACTTTCTTGTTTGTAAATTGTTTTATAATGCTTGCCTGTGAGAATTTAGTTTACTTCAATCAGAATAAGGTGTATAAAGAACGACAAAATTAGTTTTCTGACAGACAAACATGATAAAACATTTTTGAAACCGTGAGAACTGGATATTCTTCTGTAAGGATGCAAAATCCTTTATTGGTGGCTCGTTAGAGTCACCTTATTGGTTGAGTCAGGTGCCACTTAACATCCTGTCCCAGCCTTTAACATCTTTGGCAGTTTTAGGTCTGCTTTAACCTTCAGTCATTGGTTAGAATTCGTTTACACTAGAATGTTTCCATGACGTCATTTATACTCTAAGTGCCACCAATTGGGTCAACGATGCAACGTCATTTTTCTGTTGTTTTTCGTTAACTGCGATGGAGCTATTTTTTGTTTGTACATTATCCGTGCAATCAATCACCTCAGTTTAAAATCCGCTGCTAAACTTGTCTCATATTCGAGTTTTTCCACAATTCCACAACACAAAGTTGACAGACCTGGCAATTACTTCTTACCTTGTTTTTACTATGATAAATTTGTTAGAGTCATTGATAAATTTGGTGGTATATACTACTATATACTACTCAAACTTCTAATTAATAATATGTATGAAAAGAACTGACAAGTGAAGATATGTGCAAGAAAATGAAACTTAAACTGAAGCACAAAAATGCCAGATTTGGCAGATCTGTCAGATCTGACAACATTGTATAATTATGAAAAAAACACGATTATACGAGTGAACTGAATGAACCGTCCCGAGTTGATCCCTTTCCATTATCTCAACAAATACTCTCTTTTCCGCATTCCCATTAAATCCATCATAATCAAGCAAATCGAAGAAAATAACGTCTGAAACAAATCTATCCGAGGAAACCTGTCCTGACTTGATTGATGGTTTGAGGACGAATTAGACTTCTATCAAATGAAGTGTTTAAAAGCTTGCTGTGGAGGATGCTGTGAGATTTAATGAAAGCTCCGTTTCCGGTTAATTTACCGTGATTCTTATCTTATTTTTCATCTTCTTTCACTAATCTGGATTTCATCTAATGGTGCTAACGAGTTTTGAGATCTAAGAAATAGAGTCAAAAAGAGATTTCAAAGAGGTTTACCATACCATTTCTTTTAAGCCAATTAAAATCTTTTCATGAACCCAAAGCGAAATGAGTAAGGACAGATATGGTTGGCACATTTTGGCGGGCAACGACCAGAAAATTATATCACATAACCTGAATCGTTCATCTGTGGAAATCTTGCAGTGCTGGCAAATGTTTATGTTTGCACTATCAAAAAAACGTCCATAATTAGTCCAACTTTTTATCAAAGCGGTAAGTGTCAAAGTGCCAACAGTTGTCTTTCTTCCGGACACGCTTAACGTGAAAAATAAAACCAGTACGTATCCTTTTTATTGGATGATTATCACAGCATTCATCCGTATTTAAAATGAATGTTACGTAGTGGAAAATAAGCACGCCCCAGTAGATCTGTATCAATTTCAATTTTGTGGGATGTGTGATGACCAAAATACTTGTATTTTGCTAGTCTGCCAAACATACATTTAGGAACAACCCGAATGGCACAATTAGATAAGTTGACGTAAAGAATATGCCTCTTATTTCGTGGAAATATTTTGTTTCTGCTGTTCAACATTTTAAAAATAAAATGTTTCTTATATTAATACGGACTTTTGGTGACAAAATCTAAAAGGGTCAGCATTGGTGAGGTACTAAGGTTTAATATAAAAGCGTTCTATTCTTACAGTCGACATGAAATTTTCAATTACGTAGCATTCACCAAAGGTGTCACAATCATAAAGAACCGATTTTTACCTGTCTGGAAACGTTGTGAAGTTTTCATGTCAAAGTAATTGCTGTTGCAAAATAAATTGTATCATATGGGGTTGATGACATGTTGCTGTGACATTTATGACATTTATCCAATCAAGGTTCTGCCATTTTCTTTCTTTGACTTCTGTTTCTAACGGAATAATTTGAACATCTACCTGTCGCAAATTTCTCACAGAAGCGCTACAGGTGACTTTCAGACGTTCCTCTTAAAACTTGAAATCAAGGAAAAATGAATTGAAAACTTAGACAGAGCCTTGATTTGAATCCGACCTGAGTGTGATGACCAGGTTTTGGTGTTCCTGTAAATTTACACAACAGAAAAATAATGCTGCGTCGTTGACCCAATTGGTAGCACGTGCAAAATGATGTCATGACAGCATTCTGTGTAAACAAATTCTAACCAATGACTGCAGGTTAAAGTAGGCCTATTTATCATAAAACTGCCAAATGCTCATCTCCACCCTGTCCTAAAACTCAACCACTAAGTTGACTCTAACGAGCCACCAATAAAACGTTAAATTTGTTCTTTTTGAATTCAAGTAAATCTTACAAAATGGTAATGTCAAACATTCTAAGTTTCCCTTTAGAAATCAGACACAGACGACAGAACGCATTAGACGGTTTCTTTATTACACAACACAGCAGTTCCTATCAGAAACAATTGCTTCTTTGCACGAAACAACCCAGAAAGAAGTTTCCTCAGACGACGACAATAACAATGGGAAAAATCCATCGAAATGCCATTGTGGGATCGGGTGTTTCTGTCAGATAGAAAAGCGGAGATTGCTCCCAGGTGAGCTGCTGATGGCTTTTAGATGTTTCTCTTGTATATTGTAGATGTTTCTACAAGCTGCTATTTGACTGTGACAATGACAAAGGCAACACAAAGGTGTCTTATGGGATTCTTCTATATGTTTCAATAAGAATAGTTAAGCAAAAAAAAAATTTAAAAAAAAACCTCGCTAGTGTTACTTTTACTTTTACTTAGTGTTACTGGCTGTGTTACTTTTTACTTTGTCTCTTTATCTCTAACGATTTTGTACTTGAATTACATTTTCGGTTTCTGAACTGTTGATATATATGAAA
Organism: Haplosyllis leylae; assembly: GCA_038406175.1. NCBI lineage: Eukaryota > Metazoa > Annelida > Polychaeta > Phyllodocida > Syllidae > Haplosyllis > Haplosyllis leylae. Next base: position 13,444 of record JBCAUG010075906.1, on the reverse strand, counting down.
CAAATTCTGAAAGTGTTGAAATAAAATTAATTGAAAATGTAAAACACAATTTAAATCAAAGGTTAACACAAACGTATCAACTGTACGTTAGGAAATCTGGGACTTTATCAACAATTCATTTTGGTTCACTAAAGAATGCACCATTATTGCAACATATGGTAGAATATTAGGTTGTGAAAAAAGTAGTCCCACCAGGTGGCTCTTTTGCTCCCTCCCCCCCCGGGGGGGGGGGAGCAAAGATGAGCAAAGGGGGCGAAGGGGAGTGAAGCGTATTGTATTCTAGGTTTTAGGGTCCCTGCCACCTGCGGCAACAAAAAGTTTGATTACAACATATAGTTGTTAGGTGTCCTCACCACCTGCAAATAGAACCGTCATCCCATGTTCAGTCACTATTCGACAAAAGGCCTTCGTAGGTCCCCGCCATGGGCACAAAATTGAGGCAAAAACCGTCAATCAACCACTAAGGTGACTCTATCGAGCCGCCAATAATCATTTCTAACTGAAAGGAGATCTAAGTGGAGATACTTCAATAATTATGTGTATTTAAAATTATGAAATAACCAACTTCTTACCAGAGTATTTCAACTGTATTATCTCTACATAGATCAGATTTCCCTTCTATCAGAAATTATTATTTGCCATCAAATAGTTGGTGCAAGTAATAGTTTCTTCCAGAGACTTGAAAAACTAAAAACAAAATTCTCATAGACGACCATTATAAAACTTTGGTTGGAAATATCTGACTTCTCAAAAAATGGGGAGCATTTTCTGAGCTTTATTCAAGGTGTACTAGCGAGGTTTTTTTTAGTTTTTTTTCTTTTTTGAGTGGAACTTTGCTTCACTTTTCTGATGAAAATTTACGGAAACATATTGTGCACACATTCCGTCACACAAAGTATTGACTTATTCGACAGATGGTTGCGACACAAAAACTTTTCGATTAATCTTCTGTACCTATCAGAGATAAACCTAATAAATATTCAATATATATATGTGTAAACGAATGATAATATCAGTTACACAGTGTAATTTTAACCAATACCAGGGGATATTCACCGACTACTGAAATAGTGTATTCACCGAGGGCGTAGCCGGAGGTGAATACATTCTTTCAGTAGGAGGTGAATATCCCCGGTATTGGTTAAAATTGCACTGTGTGACGATTTTATTACATATGCTTTTGGTGCATTTTTGGGTGCAATTTTTGGTAAAAATTTTCAAAAAAAATTTTTAAGGTAGGCTTGTAATATGTCTAGTGAAAGGGCATGGGGAGGGGATTTTAATGGTATATTTCTTTTGTTTTTTCAGTCTTTTTAGTTTGCACAATAAAAATTTTAAGATTTTGACAAATACCACTACATGCATTTTGTTACGGTTTGAGAAACTTCGTGTTCAGTTGGAAGAAATATAATGTTTATTTAGATATTAGATTTGATAAACTGACAACAAGTAACAATAGAATTATACATTTTGAGTAAATAATTTCTTTTTTAAGTGATATTTTTCACTTCTTGAACAAACTAAATGTTTCAAATATGACACTTCTTTGGCAGTAACTTTTATGCAGTCACTTCAGTTCTTATTAATGTGAATGTTGAGGGTGCCAATTGAACCAAAAATACAGTTAGTAAATGTAGTTTGGGGATTGTTTCTCTTCATTACTGAAGTATTAGATGTGTTTGTCACCACCTTAGTTGTTGGAGAGAGGGCTTGTTCACATTGACTTGCGGCACTTCGTCGGTAACCTCATCAATAGTTTCACTTAAAAGTTCCATTAAATTGAAGTTAGGGTTGTTGTTTTCTGGTTGAATTTCATCTTTTTGAGTAGGTACTGTATATGGAGCCATTGCAGTGGTAACATGAACAAGTTGCTTATTGTTAAATTTTTTGTTGTGGCTCACTTTGTGCGGGAAGAATTGGCTTGAGTGTAGTAGGTACCATACTCGGTTCAGTGGCTGGCAGTGCAATTTCTTTTTTTGCATTGTGTGGATTAATCAGGGAATATGTTAAACACAAGCCCATCATTAATTTCTCATTTTCATTGACTCTCTGATACAAGGCAAGGGATTCCACACTCTTATGACCAGACACGGACATCACTTGTTTTGATGTGAAGTTGGCTCTTGTTAGGTTTGTCACCCCACTGACTCTAATGCAATGATTCGTGTAGTGCTTGCTAAGTTCCATTTTCTTGGATATTTCTCCCATAAACTTCTCGTGGGTATTGTGTCCAACTTGTTTTGCAATGTACCAAGGCTGAGTAATATCTTTTGGGAATTTAAATTTGGGACGTTGCCACAGAAAGTCGACACTTTTATCCAGTGCATTGATGTAGTTTTCGAATGATCTCACTGGGCACAATCTTGCTGTAGATCCATCAGCATTCTTCATTTGTGGCATAAATCCAGTAATAAGTTCAGTGTCTCTCTCTCTGTGATTTTTAGTCATTTCATCTATTACTTTCTTGACATAAGAAATTCCAGTTGATGTATCAAATTGAAGCTCAAAGGTGCCGACGGTCATGTCATGAATATTCTCTCCTCCTCTTCTGCAGAAGTAGTATCTTATGTCAAACATGACTTTTCTTTGAAGTTCTCTTGGTCCTGCATCTGGATCCATAAGTTTGCTGTTGTATAACTTCAGCAAATCTGAATAAAAAATATTTAAAGTTGTAAAGTCATCGGATGTCTTCAGGGTAGATCTCCGAAGATTTTTGTTATTTTTAGAAAGTTTTGTGACATCACAGCTGTTCTGCTCTCTGATTGGTTTGTAAAATGTAAACAAACATAGCCACATGCACCTCAGCCAATGAGCATTCAGCGTCTTTAGTGACAAGAAGAAGAAGGGGGCAATTTATCACTTTTCACTGATTTTTTTATGCTCTCATATGGGCTTTACAAATATTATTTAGCTTAATACTTGATGAGATATCAAACTAGATGAAATAATATGTCGGCAGTATCGATTATAGCTGAATTTATTGCAAAAGCGCTGAGAAATACGGTGTAATAGACACAGGTCTGTCATGTAAAGAAGTGAAGACGATGAACCTTGTGGATAGATTTCTTTGGTGTGTTTGACTGACCCGTAGCCTTTCTTTTTAAGTTCTCTGCAGGCATCTTTAAATAACTGTTCACTTTCAGTGAAATCTGGGTTTGTAATGATGTCTACTTTCTTCTTCTTGAAAATGATTCTCTTCAAAGCATACCTTATATGCTTTAAACTGGAAACAGTGTAGTGGTCACCTTTCTTTGGTCGAGCAGCAAACCAGAATTTACCAAGAATGTTGTTCAACTTTTCATTTGAATATTCTAAGTAATTCAGTTCATCACCAACTTGTTCTAAGTAGGCTGTTAATATTCTCTCACATTTTAAGTCACTTTTAACTGTGTTAGCTGGGTCTAGATCATCCTGCAGAGACTGAAGCTGTTCATCCGAAAATTCTCTGAACTGTTTACTTTTAGGTGGTAAATCAAAGTCAGAGTCACTATCACTCTCAATGTAATTCTTTCTAAATTTACTCAGAGACATTTTTCCTTGCTTTTTCCATTAACACGCACAGTTGCAAATTTCGTCTGCTTACTAATGGCGTTCTTGAACAATTAATTTTTATTGGCTCATAATGATCACGTGTAATTTAGTAAGCCTACACCACAGATAACAAAGTGATATTCGTGAATTATTTACTTCTTACGGATAACAACTTGATATTTGTAAAAAAATTAGAAAAACTACGTGTACAATGCTTATTCAATGGCCAAGAGCCAATGAGAAACTTTGTATGCCGCTGCATATGTAATAAACGCGAATATTCGTGAATATATACGTTACCAGAAATGAGAGAACATTCCCCACGATACCAATCGGCACCAGTATCGGATAATAGTATCGATTAATTTCATTTGCTGTAAAAAAAACCAAGAATATGGCAACAGGATGTAAAAAAATCCACGGGGTGTAACACGCTGTCTCGTTGCTATGATGCCCTAACAATGTCACGTCATAACACAGGGATCTATGATGTCATAATGTCGAATGACAAGTAATTTTGAATAGATTCATCTTTAAAGTAACTTTGGAATTTCTAGATCTTTTTGGATTTTGGATCAAAGTCTGACAAGATGAAGATAAATAATTTTAAATGTATCTAGTCTACATTGATTTGAGTTTTTTTCGAATTTATTAGTATTTAACTCCCATATTTACATCTTAAATGGATAGGAATTATCTATCTGATGTAATTTTCTGAATCTACAGGTCAAGAGCTTTTAAACAAGGTACAATTTGTCAAATTTGGCCCAGCACTGATATGTTCCAGGACATCATCTTGTAACCAAAAAAATAACACTACCTATTTTAAACATTAGATAAGTTGTTGCCAGGTATCTTGGATCTCTCATCCAGTACATTTGATTCAATACCATTGTTCCGTTTTTCGTTCCATTTAAATAAATATCATTCGACAACATCGATTCGTTTGTAGCATCCATCTGTATTTAGTATCTTTGCTAGTCAACTATCAACTGTATCTAATGCTATCAATGAAAGAAAAGCAGAAAATGCTGAATTAGATGAAATTTAAAAGTTTTCACTTCCAAATTTTTTAGTATGATTAAGTCCTACTTTTTCAACGTTGTGTAGGAATCCAGTCTCGTGGACCAAATCAAAACGAACTTAGAGATTTTAATTGAATGAGCTTCTTTTGTCCGTCAACAAATATTCATCTGCTTTGGTGGTTCGTCTTGCAGCAGCTTTCCTACCAAACCGAGGCTATGTCTTAATTTAAAGGTTTCAAAACGTAAAACTGTTTAAATAACAGTTTTGGAAACCAAGCCTCCGGAAATAAGATTTTAAGACTATTAGTGAAACAAGCAAGCCCTGGGGTTTATGACACAGTTTACTTGCTGTTTTCCTATCATAAAGGAACTTTGACATTTTTCTTTTTTTAATTTTTGTTTTCCAATTGAAAATTGTTTGCAGATATGTTTGTTCCAACATTATGGAAGGAAGTCACAGAAGGAAGTAAAACAAATCACCAATAGCTCGCGGAAAACTCCGAGAGTCACCTAATATCAGGGCCAGGTCAACCACCATCTTCTTTGTAATTTCTATAGTTTTAGGAAGCAAGGATGCTCATAGGATTAAAATTGGAACAAAACAGTCAATTAGGGTTGGAAAAGTAGAGCTTCAATACAGTTTAAACACATTCTATTCATTTAATCAAGATCATTCGAGTTTTCCCTAAATGCAAATGAAAAAATAATATATTTAAAAAAAGGATTACCCAAACCCACTATATCTTGCATTGTACTCGAACCAAATATCTGCTGTATGAGAGACAGAGACTCTACCACTCTTCCACATAGCCACAGCTAACACAGAAGACAGTTAAATTGACACTAATTCATGCTTGTGTGATTTTTCAGATTCCCTAAATTCGCTCAATTCAGTGAAAGTTCTGCTCTATTAGGGAAAACTCGATTGTACACTGAGTTCTGGTTTGTTGGAGAGCATCTGGAAACAATTCATGATATTGCACAATTATTCGCAAATGATTCGACCTATTTTGAGAAACCCGTTTCATATTTGTATTTCACTTTTATTTCAAAAGAAAGACGTTTTGTGTGCTTGTATTTTACTTTTACTTTTTGACAAGTAGTGAGCAGCCACCTTAACATTATTCATGTCAAGAGGTGAATAACTATGTAAGGTGAATACCCTCAGAGTGCATTGATCTTTACTCGTCCGGTTTTGTTGACATTTTGCCTTCCACCAAGTTCCAGATTCAAATCAAGGTGCATGGACACACTGTGATACTGACTAAAAGGAGATAATTATTTACTAAAGTTTTGATTTTAATGAACAAATAATTTGGATAAAAAAGCCTTCCAGTATGAGGTATACAAACAACGGCTCCTTCCTTATTCCTCCTCCTGCTGAGGTGGGAATGAGGGACTCCTTCCTAAGTGGGTCCTTCCCTGTCCTGTGTTTCCCGCCTATTTCCAGTTAAGTTGGCTGGGGTGGGGAGTAGCCAGGGTTTGGTAAGCAGCGCTGTGGGTGGCAGGAAGCTGCTCCAGTGCACGATAGGATAGCCCGCCCTCAGACCACATACCAGTGAACATACAGACATGACTGACAAGATTACCTTCCCTCATACTACATGTGTGGTGGGTAAAGATAACTTGATTTTCTCGACTATCTGTTACAAAGAATGTAAATCCAATGTGTTCCGGATTCCACACGTTTCTGTAGCAACTCATTTCCGTCGTTACATTATTTGGCCATCAAAGAGAAATGCGCAGAAAATTAACCGTTACTGATCCAAATAGTCTGGGAGATTAAGATGGATTATCGCGAACCATGGTCATCATCGCAGATAAAGTGACACTTCAGTTGCCAAGTAGAACAACATCAGTGCGATCAAATTACTGTAAAAGAAATTTCAATTGAGATCCAAGAGAACCCTTGTTGGAATCAGGAGAAAGTGAAACGAGACTGAGTCCTTCCCAGGTAATGGTTTCCGTACTAATTTGGAAGGGTTTCTACTACACCCTGAAGGAACTTCAAAAAATTCTGAAAAAGCGACAATATCAAATATTTCTGACATTAGAGTTTGAATGGGCGTCTATGAGAAATTTTTTTTTTACTTTTTGAAGTGTGTAGGAAATTGAGTACAACTCAGGTAAAAAATGATAATTTCTAATTTTTTATATTAATATGGAGATCCGACTGATGGAGAGCTTTTTTTTCAAATTTCAAAGTAATTCATATTGATAAAAAATATTTAAAAAACAGAATTCTTGACAGTGAGTAATCATACATTTCCAATAAAAAATCTGCATAAGTCTCTCCGTAAGTCGGATCTCCATATTAATATAAAAAATTAGAAATTATCATTTTTTACCTGAGTTGTTCTCAATTACCTACACACTTCAAAAAGTAAAACAAAAAATTTCTCATAGACAGCCATTATAATTCCAATGTCAGAAATATTAGATATTGTCGTTTTGTCAGAATTTTATCAGAATTTTTTGAAGTTCCTTCGGGGTGTTAAAATCGTTGAAATCTGCACAATCGACTTATTACACTCCATCTACCACCGAACTGATCTTGGCTTGGTCGTACGGACTCGTTTCTATCTTTCTGTGAAAAACCAGTGGTTCATCAAACCGTCACCGTTTAAGATATTTATGAAGGTACGGTCTGATGAATCTCTGTGGCCTTTTGATTTGGCAACAGCAGTTAACCGAAACCAACCTGAGGAAGTTAATAAACGATACGTAAGCAAATACATAACAGTCAGTCCACTGTTCTTGCCATTAATTTTTCTTTTTGTGAAGAAATTGCAGACGAACCACTTCGTGAAATTTTACCAAAACAAAATTCACTGGGTTGGAAACACACATTGCTGCATGAGGGTACTGTAACATCTCATGGCATCATGTGTAATATGAAATAGTCACATTCTTAAGAAGTATTCATTGGAGGAAGGTTTTGAAAACATTCACCGGCAACTGATATTACGCCAATTGTTGAATTTCGGATCTGGCAGGTAACATATTTAAAAATAAACTTGCGGTTGTCTGGCTAATTGTTACAGAAAAATTTGCGTTATAGTTTTCACTGATTGTTGAGCAAACCTTACATGTCAAGTACCCTTCAACCCTTTTTCAATGTTGAAACGAGACGGTAACCTCTCGGTTCACAGCATAAATTCCACACTGCAAACAGGCGGGGTGGGGATATTGTCTGGATCTGGATCTGGATCAAAGTTGTCCATGAGAAGTTTCAACCTCCCCCACGCCCCCCTCACAATTTCCACTTTGGATTTGGATGTGGGTCTGGGCAAGACCACCACCTCCACTTCCTAATCTCCATTGACACACAACTTTGAATTTAGGTTCGGACAAGACCAAGCCCACCATGGACAAAACTTTGACTTTGGATTTGGGTCCAGACAAGACCACCATCCTCCCCACCTTCAACCCCTCTAGAGACAACTTTGAACTTAGTTCTGGACAAGAATACCACCCAGACTACCCACCCCCATGGGCACAAATTTGGGTCCAGGCAAGACCATCCTCTCCGAACCCATGGAGACAACTTCGGATTTGGGTCCAGACTAGGCCATTACCCCACCCTCCACCCCTCCCACATCCCCTACAGACACCCGGGATGTGGGACTTCGCATTTGAATCCAGATAAAATGACTGTGTACCACCCCTCTCCCGTATTCAGGGATAAAATCCCAAATCTTGAAATCAGAAATTGTCTCCATGCAGACGGCAACCTTCCAGTATATAGTCTGATCTCCACACTGTCAACACAACGTTACTCAATTGGGCGTGGCGAAGGGAACTTGTCTGTTATCAAACCCATAGTAAATCTTGTCCGTGAGAATTTTCAATTAAAATGGGGTCTTTTGGGATTTAAATCTGAAGCCCCCACCTCTCCCCACCTATTCTGGGATAAAATCACTAATGATGTCACCCAAGTAGCCTACCGGAACGCGTCAGTGCTCATGTGAAACAGGAATTGCAACACTAATGCTTTTCTTTCAACTTTCAAATAAACCTACAACCGATTTAATCTTAAAACACAACTATCAGAAAAAATGGCGGAGGACAAAGTATCTGGATTTCATTGGTTGGATTATGTATTATTTGCTGGAATGTTACTTGTTTCACTTGGAATTGGTGTCTATGCGGCTCTCAGTGGTGGAAAACAGAAAACAACAAGGTAAATCCAACTCTTGTTTACAATTGCTTGAAAAAGACAACACTCAGGTTTAATTCTAAAAACACTGTCAACATTGCCCACATTCGCACCATTGGTTGAAGTGTTATTATCTGTGTTATTAGTTGTAAGAAATTAAATTTCAAAACTATGTTTTGAGACAAATAAACAACATAAATACATATCACAACCACCAAACAAAAGAATAGTTAGTGCTCTACCATAGGATAAATGATTATTCCTTCACACTTTCAGCGAATTTCTGGTTGGCAACAGACAGATGTCTTTGCTGCCAATCACAGCTTCAATATTTATGTCCTTCGTGTCAGCTCTCTTGGTTCTTGGAAATACAGCAGAAATGTATCACCATGGAGCTCAATTCTTTCTTCAAGTTATTGGAGCTTCTTTGGGTTATCTTGTAACTGCCTATCTTGTAGTACCAATAATTTATCCGTTGAAAATTACAAGTTCATTTCAGGTGAGATGAGGTTTAAGAATGTTTCTGTTATACAACAAGATGCATTTCAAGAGTGCCATTATTCACAACTTAATGTTTTTCAGTTAATATCTTTTTTTCATTTCAGTATCTGACAATGAGGTACAATGCGAATTATCCTAGGGTTGTAGGCGACTTGATTTTGATGGCCAGTCAGGTAAGTGAAATACACCAATCCATGTGCAATTCATTCCGTGAACACTGTTCAGGGTCTTTTTAGGCTCGTTCCCACCGAGAAGAAAAGTAAATATTTTGAGTAAAAATACTGAAATAAAGTTGACACTTTATATCCTGGAAGAAGCTGCTGATTCCACGCTCATTAAAAAGATTATCTAAGAAATATAGACAACTACACATTAAAACTAAAGGCATATCTACAATACCTCACATCTGCAATATCTACCTCACTAGAAGTAACATTTGACACTGACCCAACCTATGTTTTGGATAGTATTGCACATGCTAGATACCAAAATAATTACACATTTGAACTATTTTGAAATTCTGGACCTTTAGTCAGAATTTTTGGGTCTTCGCTCTGAAATTGTCAGAAATTCCAGACTCTCCTAACATGACTGAGACCATACAGACAATACAGTGACAGTGGTGTTTGTTTTCCTCAAATATTTTACCCCTGTATAAAGCTTAGATCGTTTAAGTTGAAACGGCTCTTTTAAACTTTCCTTTGCACATTGCAAAATGTCTGATCTTTAATGAGTTGTCATTCTTTATATTTTATATCACATAACCAATTGAGAAGGTACGTGTGGGTAGGCAGTTGCTCATTATTTCCTCATTCACAAAGGTTGGCCTAAAATGTCCCTTATTTGAGAAACATTCAGCATTATAAAATTGCTGTTAATTTGGCAAAATTACTCGAATAGTTCCAGCATCATTACAAAGTTTACCTTTTTCAAACTGGAAAAAAGGCTCCCTGTGTCTTCTAAATTGATGTTGTTTGTTATGTGTTAAAATGAAAAAGGTCCAAAAGAAAGTACCCCGATGAGGTGTCAGTCTGCTGCCATCTAATAAGGTGGTTTAGGTCTAAACTTAAATCACATAAAATAGATGTTCACGTCTTTGTCGTTCTGCGACATTTCAAAGAGGTTTACCGCACCCTAAGAAGACCTCAACTACTAGTCTTCTGTCAATCTGGTCAAGAAAGACCAACGATTAATCCTTGTATAAATACGATGAGCACTATAAAAAAGGGCTTAAGAATTAAGAAGAATGTCTTTCAAGAAGAAGGTGCAATGTGTTCTCTCATATTGGGTAGTCAGCAATGGTGTGGGCTAGGCTCCAATGGGCACCATACACCACACACAAGTTGAATTAAATGTCACCAACTATTAACTTTTGTGAGTTTACTCAGTACCAGTCTAAACTGAGCTCCTCACAGTCAGCAGTCAGAGCATTAGTTCTGTAATCTCAGGGGGCAACAGCAGTTGTTCATGGGTGTTAGTTCATGCACTGGACATATGTGAAGGGAGGAGTTCAAGTCTGTAATGCTGGGTGGGGGCTGGAGATGTGTGGGGAGCTCACCGAGAGCTCCAGTACCTTCACAGTTAATCAACATATTCACAAGTCAGTGTCTCCTCAGAGGCACCCGCAGTGGAAGAATACAAACACTGAGCTTCATTACAGTCTTTATTGTTATTCCTAAGAGTAGTTGAATGCACACACTAATAGAGAATTATTTTTGAACAGCTAGGGAGTTCACACTCACAGTAGGGTAAGCCTTCATCAAGTCTAAAGAATGCACAATTACACTTTCTGACATTGTCTCATAGGTGGGGGCTAGAAGGTCATGCACAGAAATACTGGAACACACACTGTTGGAATACACAAAGCTGGGGGAAGGGAGCTACACATACACACTAGTATAGACACACAGGAAACACTATCAGATGACACTACACATTGAGATTGAGGTTACACATTGAGACACAGCTAAGAAACTCTGCAATACAGGAACAATCATCAAGACAAGCTTCAAATGTAATATTCAAGGAAACACAACTTAGTTCCTTACATTTACATTTACAGCTCTTACATGCTTCTTAGAATAACATTTAAGTAGCTTTAAGTAACAGGTTGTGAAGGGGAGCTAGTGAATTCCTCCTGCCTACCAGGATCTGAAAGGTATCTAAAAGTGACTAAAACAGCCCAAATGCACAATTTAGCAGATCCCAAGCAAGGAGTTAATGCAGTTCCTCACAATACCTGAGAAGTTCCTGCTGTTTGCTTTTTTGGCACTTAACAGTCTGATGGTTTTTCTGGAGGTCCTACTTTCATAGAGCGTGCTCCTCCTTATGTATCTAATACCTACCCACCAGCATATCAAGGCTGAGGTGGGAGCTCAACACAAGGAGTTGAGTCATTTAGCACAAATTGTGGTTATTATAGGTAGAAGGGCACACTGTCTTGGATTGGTACTAGTCTCATCTTAATCACATTAATAGGTAATTGTTTAGGCCTGGTGGGACCTGAGTATGAATACATTCTTACATGCCATACTGCCATTGGCTCAACACATCATGTGATTGCCTGATTGGCTACCAGGGGGTGTGCATGTGATGTGGGAACTTTGATTGGTTAATACTGGGGAGTTATGCATGACAGGGATGTGATAGATGCATGCACTTGATTGGGAAGCTAATCACTTTGCTATGGGTTATGCATTAACTGCATTAGACCAGAAATGCACAGAATGCATCTCTAGCTCCTTACTGTCATACATAGATCTACTTCAACCTGTTACAGTCAATTGACATAGATGCAGACTGAGTGCCTGGCACAAGCTGATGACTTGTAGGACAAGGAAAGGTAATGTTTTCACTTTTGCTCTCATTCTGTCGACTGGGGGCAAGGGGGGGTCCCAGGTCATTTAGGTAGGGGACCCCTTACCTCCTGGTCAGGTAGATAGGGGACCTACCCTCTGCCCTGTGTCCCGACCTCCCTGGGCAGGTTGGTAAGGGAGCTGATTCACCCCTCCCAGCAACTCCACCCCTCCCTCCTTTCCCCAGGTGATGTAGAAACTCACCACTCCGAAGCTATTGCCTTGTAATATTAAAGGGAGGCTGTTTGCTTGAAAACAGTTGAAATGTGTAATATTTGTGGTATCTAGCATTTGTAATATTCATTAATTGCACCAGAAACATACGTTGGGTTCGGTATCAAATATCTTAGATCTAAGTATTGCTGGCACAAGTTGCTGACTCCAAGCTAGTTAAGGATATTATCTACTAAGTGGACACTACACATTTTAACTAATAACATATATCTTCAATATCTCATATCTGCAATATCTCACATACTACTAGTAGTATCTTACATATTTGACATTGGACCTTTTCTTTTTGCGCAATAATAAGTATTGCAAATGCTAGATACCACAAGTCTTTCAACTGATGGGCATGAAGTCATACGCTTTTTTCCGGGCACTGTCCGCATGTAAATTTGATTACACCCCGTGCCATGTATTGAACTCAACAACGATTTTACCAGTCAAGTTTCAGAACACAGGGATACCAAGTGGATTGCCGCTCTCACACAGAAAAGATAACGACAAAATTCATTTTGCATGCCATTGGTAGTTATTTCTTGCTCTGCAAGGTTGAGGGCACGCAGAAAGGAACACCCACAATGATATTGTGATTCTCCAAGTACAGTTAAAGTTTCCTTGTTTGAAATGCCGCTTGTATCATAATTTAGAACAATATCACTTGTACAACTTAACTCCCCAGTCAGGAACCCGCAATCCACTGACCCAACCATGGTGTGAGTTTATCGGTCAAATAGTTTACTCCCTCAGAATAGCAAGCTTAGTATTGCTCAACACCTTGTCATCCCACATAGGTCAGGTGCCAGATTTACACTTTTTTGAGACCCTGTTCATCATTTCCACCTGCTATCACCCACACTATTTCATTGGTCACAGCAGATGAGACCGTCCCCAGAATTCACTACAGCATGATTCTGTCATAGTACACCACCTATTATATATATAGTGCAGTGTGACATGGCAGCTTCGAACCTGTATATTCATTCTGGGTTACAATAAAGTCTCTAAAACAATAGTTATTGTTGTGTTGACCTAATATAACATGGTGACAGTTTACTGGGATCTTTAACAACCCACTGACACTCAAATGGAGACATTCTGTGCAGAAACCAGGGACTTTCTTTGTCATGAAATGCCAACCAGGATGT